>CM023448.1:113469060-113676233 GCA_013339765.2 Haemaphysalis longicornis | reverse complement strand
TATACATATAGGGTGTTTGGCAAAAAAAGGAACGAAAGAACCAATACCAAAAATTTTAAAAATGATAATGCTAGAATGAACAATTAGGAAAGCAAAATTTAAAAGCACCGCGGAGAAATTCAAACAAATGCCGAAAATATGAAAAAGATGAACACGTTAGAACAAACATTCTGGGAAGCAAAATTTAGGAAGCCCCGCTGATAAAATCAAAGTATTCGGCATCTTCGGAGCCGTTCAGGAAATATGGGTGCGGAGTTGAGCGCCTGGACTGCGATGGATGCTGTTCTCTTTCCCTATCATGCTTTCTTTTCCCAGTTTCGTTTCCCTCTTTCTCTTTCTATTTACGTTTTTTTTTCTTCTCACGTGATCCCGCCTTATCTCGACACCTTCCTTTTTCCTTCTCAATTTGGTATTTTCGTATTTTTCTCGAAATTGTTCCACCTGTTATATGTCATTGTTGTTTGCTCAGAAATATTACTCGGAAAGACGGGCAAGAGAGAGATAGAAAAGCGAACTTAGTTTAAAGAAAAAGTGTTGTTTGACCAGAGGCAGTCTTCTGGGCAGCTACTCTGCGTTAGGATGCGAGAAGAGAAGCAAGAAAGGAAAGATATGAGGCAATTAGCGGAGAACAGCATGATTGTGGTATGCCCCCAAAACTGATTCCACGTCCCAATAGCGACATTACAGAACTACCGCAGGGAGGGGATCCGCCATATCCGATGCTGCACCCCACTTTCAGCCGCCGGTGTCTGCATGCCGGGAAGCAAGGCACACATTCTGTTAATTAAATGCTTCGACGTTTTCTGAAGCATTTTTTAAGCTTTTCTTGCATGTTCAATTGCGCCCTGCTGCATGCAGACTACCCTAGAGCATGTGCCCTAGAAAGGAGTGGAGGCCAGGGAACTTAGCATGGCCTAATCAAACACTTGGTGGGTTGGGGGGAAACGCTGCCAGTTACTTGCCTGATTTACAAATGGAGCACCGGCCACGGGAAGCTGCATAACCGGAAGATACAATTGTAGTGACAGGAATAACCAGGCAGCTTTCACTAAGCAAAGGGGTTGCAACGAAATGGGTCAGATAACACCCTGTACACGTGTACGCAGATCGTAGTGCGTGTAAAAATGAGTCATATTGTCGCGTGGATTGTGTGTTAAGCAGGGCAATCCCCTGTCTAAGGTATGTCAGGGTTATTTCACTTGGTACAATCTCCAAGTGATGGATACGTGCCGTGTTTTCCTGGTAAGCCGGCTAGCACGAAGACGACGACACAAACGCGTGCCCCGGGCCCCGCGCGTTTGACTCGGTCAGCCATTTTTCGCTGAGATTTGACGTGTTCTCCGGCCTTTTCATTTTAGGCGCGCCGCCCCTAATAAATCGGTGCAACACCGTACAGCCGATTTCGCCTGCGTCTATCGGGACGCAACAATATATTGCTGTGCCACGCATCAGGATGGACAAAATATATTTTCCCAATAGAAGTTTGCTTTTAGTGTTTCTGTTCGGACTGTTTCCTATGTATTTTCGCAACTTCTCTTGATTTTACAGATGGATGCAGACGCAATGAAGAGATAGGGGGAAGATTTCTCGGCAGGTGTCGAGGACCAAAGGAATAAAATAAGTGAAGGAAGTGAAACTGAAAGATGTGAAACAATCAGTTTTTATCGTCTTCCCGCCCCTTCGGAGGAAGTCTCAGTATTTATGTGTTCCTCCCATATTTACCATTCCATTACTTATCTAAGTAACGTCGCTTTTAAGCCCTCGCCAGAATACCCTCCCCACCGTCCTCTGTCGGTACGAGCCACTTCATTAAAGGGACACTGCAGTGATTTGTAGGTGCGGCAGGATTACTAAGGTAAAGTGTAGTCCGCAGTCTCTAAGTCATCTTTCGGCCACTCTCGCTGCGTTTATGCGGATTATTTAAGAGAAAAAAAAACATTTCGTGAATGCTGTCTTCCTCTTTTCTATCAGCTTGCCGGTTTCCTATGACGTTTTGTATGACGTCAAAACCAACTTTGTTTGACTGTATGACGGCTCGCCGCCGCGGTTGTCAGTGGCTAAGGCGTTTGCGCTGCTGGCACAAGTCGCGGTTCGATCCCGGCGCGGCGGCCCGCTTTGTGGAGGCGAAGCAGAACCCCGTTGACAAGATTTGCGCGTTTAAAATCCCCAGGTGTCAAAATTAACGGCCCTCACTCGCGAGCGCCTCATCGCCCGTTGCTCAGCCGTTAAACGTACATCAATCAAATCTACTGGCGGCTCGCCGACCCTCCGACAGTCAGCACAGCGTTTACTCGGCCGACAGCCGGCGGGTCATCGAAATTGGTTAGATCAGTTGAAACTAATCCACGGCACCTTTGTGCCAGCAAGAATTGGACTTTATTTTGTTAGTTTTGTAGACTGTACCAAGCTTAAAGTCCAAGTTGCTTCGCAGAAGTGCACATGGGACGCACCACTGACTGGTGCGTTAGTAGAAAAATTCAAGGCAAATTGAAGGCAGCAGAAGAGACAGCGAAGAGAACATGGTAATTAAAATACACTACAAATTTTATCATACAGCGCAATACCTGGTAGCGGGAAGCACTTTTCGCGCTGGGTAAACTAGCACAACGGTCACCCGCACGACCACACGTCTGGGAACGCTTTTCCGTCTAATGAATGCAGCCGCAAGACATGGGAAGTTATGGGAATTTCGGGGATGCTTACTGCACGAACGCTATACAAGAAATAGTCATCTAAGCTGTTAAAAATACTAGCACTGAATAAAAAAGTAAACTAGGAACACATTACATACTTCATATTTCCCCCCAACCCACTGCCGGGGCAGGCTTCTGGTCGAATGTACTTGAGCACTCGGTATTTTGTTTTGCAAGTCGCAAGTTCGAGTCCTCAATAGCGCATGCGTTTACATTGGGCCAATATTTCCTATAGCAAATTCACTTTTTTGGGCTGCAAGGTTTATTGCTCTACGAGCGAGTTCGTAGAACGCATGCGGTCTGACTATGACTAGCTGGCGAGGGATTCTTTTTGGCGTGGGGTTGCTTGCTTGCTCTATGTGGGGTTGCCGACTGCTTGCAGGAACAGTCGTGAATCAGCTGACCGTTGGCCTGGTGCGAACACGCCCCTTAAGGGGCAGCATGAGCCAGGCTAGTTCCAAGGATGGGGGAAGAGCGCACCGCATTTAACCCGCTGCGGTGACGCGGATAGTGTTCGTCCACTCCGCACGCCTCCACTCCTGATTGTTACGATGACAAGCCGCCCTGGTAGGCCTATTTGCCGATTTTACATGGAACAAGATGGCAGAAGCACGGTATACCAATTACTGAAATACCGAGAATGTCTATCCAAACGTAACTTCGGATGCCAAGCATGTTGTTTCACAGAACCGAAACCGAAACTGGATTGAATTTTAATCTTCGAAATCGTCCTATTACTTAGCATCTTGCATTGCCGTTACTGGTGTTAGCGTGGCCACTGCTAACTCCGCGTGGTAGTTTTTATTTTTTCAAGCTTTATAAAATAATACCCCCT
The DNA here is from genome assembly GCA_013339765.2 of Haemaphysalis longicornis. Classification (NCBI taxonomy): domain Eukaryota; kingdom Metazoa; phylum Arthropoda; class Arachnida; order Ixodida; family Ixodidae; genus Haemaphysalis; species Haemaphysalis longicornis. Next base: position 113,672,705 of record CM023448.1, on the reverse strand, counting down.
TGTATCCTGGATAAGCGATGAAAAGTGTGTTTATTTGAGCCAGTCAACGCAGCGCAAGCAATAACAGGACCTTGACAAATACTCTTCCATGCCCCTTTAATGTGAAGACTAAGGTGATATTCCAGCATTCTCGTGAAGCGTTTTGGAAACTCCTGGCAATACACTGACGAGCTCGCTAACTTCTTAAGCCTTCAGGGTGCCCGGAAATGATCTTTCGGAAGAATTTGACGTGAGCCGCTTCTGATGCCAGGACTTACCTCCTTTTCCTGTACAGTTCTTGTGTTGTTGAAGCCCTCTGGTTTATGTTTAACAGCGTTTCCGCCAGAAAGTCGTCCTCATGTTTAGAACCCGATATCAATAACTTTTTTAGAGAAATGCCCCATTAAGTTGAGTGTTTCAATTCACTGCGTGCGAAATCCAATGTTATTATTCGAATATTGCGGGAATTCGCTGCAAATGTTTAAATACCTTTGGTTGTAAACTTCCCTTTGCTGACATGTGAACCTTATCATGTCATAGCCTTGACAGAGGGGCATTTATGTCCAGGAAAAACTCGTTTTTTCTCTATTTCTGTTCAGGTGAATAGGCTCATTCAGAAAAAATCTGCCCCGTGTCTGCTCCAATTTTTTTGCAAATGTACTAAAGACAAAAGTCGGCCAGCGCCCCTGCCAAGTATATGCCACCCTTCTCGACACTTCTCTTTCCCCTCACCTCTCATGCTGTTCCGCATTCGTCTCGTTCCTCTCAAGATAACACGCTAGAGGTTTGCTCAAGTCAATTTAAATTTACCGCGTTCCACTGATCCAAGTCGGGTGCCTAGATGCCAGCGCTGCTGTACGGCGGAGACATGCGTAAATGGAGGTAGCCCACTACAATGTTTATAGAACCACGTTGCCCTGCTCCACCAGCGTTTCAAGTGGAACGCCGAACCTGTCTAGAGAAACCTTTCTTTGCTGTTGCCGTTCGAAGTCATAAATGCCAGCTCGAGCAATAGTAGCGTGGTCAACAGCATGCGATGGGTTTCTGCAGTTGATGCAGTATTTCATTTGCTTTCGCAAAGCGAAGCATCCATAAATTTTTATTAAGGAATACTGCGAATATCATTTATGTATTGATTTTCTTCATTATATTTGCGCAATGTCCTGTCCTTATTCAACAATGTTTACGAGTATGAACATTGACACCGGAATTAGACGTTGATATTTGGCTGTGCGTGTATAATAATATTCCGTAGCTTCTGTTTCATCTGGGAGGGGTGGCTGAATAGAGTCACAGTCTGGCAGACAGACAAAATTTCATTGTTTTAGTAGCTAAAGCCAAAGAAAGACTTTAAAGAAAGTCTTTTAAAAAAAGTCTTTAAAAGCACTTTTCATTTGTAATGATACTTTCGTCTATCATTTGTGCAGTGTGAAGCATTAAGGCTGGGGCACATTGATTCACAGGTCTCTACTAAACAATAAACCTAGATTATGTTTATCACAACATTCAGCTATTATCTTGCCAGTTTATTTGATAATGAATATTATTCGCTTCATCAAAAGACACCGAAACATTATTGTCAGCCAAAAGCATTTCGGACTCGCAAACACGTTTAAGTGTTTCGCAAAAATAAATAAAGTGTTTCGCAAAAACTTGGATGCAATTTCGAGTCCCCGTGCTCTGCACCCTCCCCATCATAAAGGGAGTGGAGATGCTGCCATTTTTTTGTTATTTTTCTCGTGAGTTCGATCATGTGACCCAGCATCTTACTATAGGAGCGTGGACAAATACTATGCATTGGGTCCACTTTCTCATGAAGAGGCTTGTGCCGGCCTCTTATGTCGCGGTTACGCCAAACAAATATTTTTATTTTATTGCCAAACAGAAAAGCAAAATACTGCTCGTGATTTGTATGCTCCGTGATCTCTGACTTAAAATCAGTCAAAACTATTATTTCTTTCGGTAGAAAACATGCTTTAATCCACGCGTCATGCGAACTGGCGCCTGCTACAAATTCGCGGACATTTCGCGGCGCCGAAGGTCGGGTACATTTTTTTGCCCTATTTCGCGGCAAAAGTAGCCGTCATTTTCTAGCTGTTACATAACATTACGTCACTTTTACGCAGCTTTAAGTTGCCAATGCTTGACGTGATCGTTCCCGCCAACTGTTTAAACTACGTCACGCCTTCCCAGCAAATCAGAGAGAGGCCGTGTATTACAAGCAATATTGTTGAATAACAAGGACAGGCTTACGTTGTCAAGTCCGGTGCATTTAGTCTAGTTTTTCATTGCCGGCCAAGAATTGTGCACTTCATGTAGAGAGAAATAAGTCAATCTTTATCTCAAGATTGCCTTATTTCTCTCTACGACAGAACGAACATGCGTGTGCACGACCATTTTTTGTTCATTCTTGTTTTTTTTTATATATATGCGCGCAATATGGAAACCCCCGAAGATCAAGTTTGTTTTCTCCTGAGGTGAGTAGTTCGGGAGAAAAAAATGTTTGAATGTGCCCGGAGCGCAGCGGTGGTTCCGGCAACTGCAGATTTTTTCAAGGAGTACAAGGGGTGGGTGTAAAATGTTTTGGGCCATAAACTAGACCAGAATTCTAATCAGTGTAACGCAAAATCAGCGTCCAGCAGCGAACAAAAAATTTAAAAAAAATAGGGAAATCGGCCCAGACGATAGTTTGTTACTGTTTTTGACGCCCCCTATCTGCATTTCTTCTTTTCTTAAAAATTTGTAAGTCAGACATTTTGTTGGCTATACGTGTCTGAACGCATCAGCAAAAGATGGTGTTGGTAGAAAATTTATAAGTACTAAAATAAATTGAATAACTTCGGCTCTTTTTCAGAAATTGCGCAAATTCAAAACTCAATATAAAAAAAAACCATACTCGATTTTCTTCAAAATTGCGGAAACAAGACTCCTTTACTTGGACAACAAAACTGTGGAAAAACATGTTGCATCATTTTGTTCAGAACAAAGTTATAAGGGGCCAAACTTGGGGCTCGCGCGACGCGTCTTGGCGCGCCGCGGTAAGTTCCGGCCGCTGTTGCCGGACGTTGCGCGGGTGTACACGGGCGGTAATTCACATTCCACTGCCACATGCCGGCACGGTCAATCTCTTTCCAATATTCCCATACAAAAAAAACTATTCTGGAGATTCTTCTGTTTTTTTTTTTTTTTTTTGCCCGCCTCTGTTCTAACGAGCTAACTTTCTGGCCGATACCAGCTCGAAAGCGCTCCTTTGCGAACGCCACTCTTCTTATAGGGAAAGGAAAGAAGGATTCGAAACAACAGGAAAAGTTTTTCCGGTGGTTATACCGGGTAGAAGTGGTAGGAGTGGTCGAAATTTTCTATTATTATGGCGCTTCGGTCACAGCACGAGTAAATTACTGAAGGGATTTCAGATTTTCTTCACAAGAATATTTATTCAAGCAAAAAGACACAAGTTTGGAAATTGGCTCTCAGACTACCGTGATTAATTATTTACAGTCAGGAACACAGCAAAAGGCATACGTGTGGGAATACAACTCAAGTAAAATCTTTATAATATCTGCACCACAGCTTCCTCGGGCGCTCATACAGTCAAGCACAGGAAACTGAAAACGGGCAAATGGCAGTGGGCTCACTTTCAGCGGTTCTGGCGACAGTTAAACGCTGTTCATTTGGGTATTCCTTCGTGACAGATCACACGTGCCAGGACTGGATGCCTCGGATGCGTGGCAGACGCTTCCATTCTTCGCGCTTTTCCATGCGAAACTCTTCGATGCCTGCAGCAGATGCGTGAATCAGGGTCACCTTCTTTAGCTTGCTTTGCAACTCGGCAATCATTTCAGCTGCTGACCGAATGACGTTGGTGCTGCCTGCCCTCAGGTTGTGTAACGAAGCGTGATGTTTTACAATACCACCAACTCCATCACACGAGTTTTTTCCGTGTCCGGTAGCAGAGAACAGCCACTTCGCAGACGTGTAGTTTGCTCTGGAAAGTTCGTACAGCTGATATTTGTTCTTGAAATGGCTGGCTGCACCGTCACTAACGTAAACAACGTGGCTGTACACAGGGGCACTTTCTTCCAGGCATTCGTGCACCTTGTGGAGCGCATAGCATGCATGTGCGGTATCGTGTTGCATGTGATCGCTGACTACTGCGAAGCTCTGAACTGATTTTCTTGTAGTTACAACGCACGTAAACAGTGAAACCTGTGTTTTGTGCCAGTGGTACGACTGGACTTCATTTGGCAGAATAACTGTCCAATTTTCAGCGAAGTCGAAGTGCAGTACAATGCTTGATCGCCGTTCGCATCTTTTCGCTTCGTTTATGGCAATGGCCTGGGTCCGCCTAATATAGTCATGGGAAATCCACTTGGTGACCCATTTGCCTAGCTCCTTCACGAATGCAGCTGGCGGTACACTCTTTTTTATCAGAGAACCATTTTCCCATACAGCGTACGTGACGTCTTCTTCGTCCGAAACGCCCAAAGCGGACACGGTAAGGTTGTCGGCCATTGGGCATTGCCGGCACTCGCCCAAGAAACACTGCGTCGATGGTGAGGTGCAAAGACAAAGCTCCTTTAAGTTGCTCATTCTTCGGTCAACCCCTGTAACGTTTTGCAGGGCCAAAGCAGACAGGTCGGCATTTGCACAATAAACGCAGACGCACACTTCATGCTGGGGTGAGTGCAAGACCCATTTCGGGCGCAAAGAATAAAACTGAAGGTCAATCCATTCCCTCCCTTGTAACTGCCCGTGCGCCATCTGTTTCGGTTGCCTGAGCATCGGAGGAACCTTTTTTTTTTGTTTTGCATCCCGCAAAACACTGGCGCCGCAAAGGAGCGCTTTCGAGCTGGTATCGGCCAGAAAGTTAGCTCGTTAAAGAACACATTAGGGAAACAGAGGCGGGCAAAAAAAAAAAAAAAGAAGAATCTCCAGAATAGTTTTTTTTTGTTTGTTTGGGAATAAGAGAGTGACCGTGCCGGCATGTGGCAGTGGAATGTGAATTACCGCCCGTGTACACCCGCGCAACGTCCGGCAACAGCGGCCGGAACTTACCGCGGCGCGCCAAGACGCGTCGCGCGAGCCCCAAGTTTGGCCCCTTATAACTTTGTTCTGAACAAAATGATGCAACATGTTTTTCCACAGTTTTGTTGTCCAAGTAAAGGAGTCTTATTTCCACAATTTTGAAGAAAATCGAGTATGGGGTTTTTTTTATATTGAGTTTTGAATTTGCGCAATTTCTGAAAAAGAGCCGAAGTTATTCAATTTTTTTTAGTACCGTATAATGCGGAATATAGGTCGAGGCGGAATATAGGTCGACCCCCTACCTTGTAGCCGAAAATGCAAAAAAAAATATTAGGCACCAACCATTGTTTTATTGAGACTATAACTTGTTTCGTCTCAGATTACTCATTTAAAACTGTCTGAAGTATCGTCGGACGACTGCTTATGGCTCGCTGTCGCCGACACAGCAGGTCGTCCTCGGTGCAGTCCAGGGAATTGCTTATGCAGCACTCGCAAGACCATGTCATCGTGAAGCGAGCACGATTGGGACACTCGTGTGCAGACCGTAGCGACAGCCAGTCTGTGCAGGCGGTCAGCAAACATCTTGGGGTATCCATCCGTAGAGACATCGCACGACGCTAGCAGACAAAATTTGCCCCTTTGTACAGCAGCACAGGTGCACAGAGCAGCGCCCATGAAGCGAGGTCGTCCGAGCGTTGCATACCGAGAGCTGCCCCTTCAGCTAACGCCGCTAGCAACACTTCTTGGTGATACCGAACTGGCGCAAGGCAGACGCGTCATTGGCCTGGGAAAACCCCCACCCTTTCTTTAAATGCTGCTGTGTGAACTGGCACCAAGTGCCTAAACTCATTTTGAGCAAGAAGAAAATTGCACGCACACACTCACCGACAGCGAGAGAAGCAACAAAACAAAGATGGCGTCGCGTCCGATTGATGGTGGTGGTACAGTGAACTAGAATATTGTAATAGTGGCAAAAGCGGCACAGGGAAATTGAAGCCAGAAATACGGAAATCCGCTAGGGGCGCTGCTGCGGAATACTGGACGGGACGTAGTGTAGTGGATAGAGTGTCCGCCTTCCAATCAGCATTCATGGGTTCGAATCTCGGTGTGGGACAACTTGGTTTTTTTTTTGCATATGCATGGGGCGCACGAACAAGATGCCTAAACCACACTTAAGGTCAGGATAATATGTCCTTTTTCATAGCGTAGCTGTATTACGTTACGCTTTCATACATTTTTCGGTGCCCTTCGTCGCGGGCACTGCATGTCGCGGCGGCCCTATGAATTTCCGCCCCCCCCCCCCCTCCTCTTCCTATTTTCCTCTCTCTCTCTCTCGATGCCCTCACATCAAGACGCCATGCGGCAAAGCCAACTTTATGCGCATGTTTTTAATGCGCGAGGCGTCAAAAAAAAGCGAGAAGTTCATGGCTGTGCGCCTATTTCAGAGGCTCCAAATGCGTTGAAGCGCGAAGCTTCCTGAAACACGTGCTTGAACCCGGCAATGGCCTAAGGAAACAAGCAGCGGTGTAACGTGTAGGAGACTGATCGAATGCATTTGTAACCGGAAGGTGGAAGGAGATCGCGAAGCAACCTTAGAGAACTTGGGGCGGTTAAAGATGATTCAGAAAATAAGAAATAATTTTAAACAGAATTAAAACACGAAACTATAAATGAAATCAATTTAAACCTTAGATAAAAACTTCGCTATGCCGTCGATGTGCTTTTCAAGTCATGTTTTCTTAACACGGATTCGTTCATTGGCGCTCCTTCGCGCAGATATCTTGGCGCCGCTAACAAGAACGTTTTGTACGATGACGGATCAAATTGTGGTGGAAGTAGGAGTCTAAGCTCTCTTTTGTTGCATCGATTTAAAAAAATAAGTCTCGGTCGTCATAAGGATGGGCGTGCCATTCTTCCATCCACCCCCGAGAAAACCAAAAATTTCGGGAAACAGAGTGACCCGTCACCCCTGCAAAACTATTCCTCCATTAGGTAGAGCTCATCATGCTTTGTGTGTATTTGTCCTTGAAGAAAAAAATGCTCGTGCCTGCTATGGGATGTCACAAGAGCTCAAAAGCCTGAACGTGCGTGTGCCCTGAGCCACCATTGCCGCGAAAAAGGCTGCGCGGCCCAGTGTTCCTTTCCCTCCACTTCATTTTTGTTTCAACGCGAGAAGGAAGGCAGATTGGGAATGCCACAGAAAATGTAGGCTATCCCGAATGAGAGCTTGTCATACGAGGTCTTGAGGATGAATTTTCTTCCGAGCGCAACTTTGAGAAGCGAAAGCTGCTTGGGAACAGTTCAGTCAAATACTCTATATCTCTTACAAGTAGGCGCCTTTGGTAGGGGAATAGAGTCATTGGCAATTGGGGAAAGCGTACAACCGTCGTATCTGCTTACGCCCCACTAAACCAGCTGGCCGAGAGCAAGACTATGCGACTCTCAATGCCCAAAATGTAATAGCATTCTTTGCTGAGTACCTCCGCAGCCAGGACCAAGAAACACCCCGCATTTCCACAAAAATACAGACTTGTCAAAAAAAAAAAACATCTTTAATTGTTACAATAGCGTAAATGGGGATAATTTGTCGGACAGCATTTCAAAAAACAAATTATAAAAAAATAAAAATAAAATTTTCACAAACATTATCTCACAAAATCAAAAATATGCATTTTATACATTTCCTCCCACAACCGAATAATAAACTAAAAAGCCCGCAAAAGAACGTCAGAAATGCTAATAAAAAATAGCGTAAACGCTCCAACTCTGCAGTACGCCTTGCACCTTCGGAAAAAGGTATTATCAGCCAGCTATAAGGCGCTTCATCACTATAATACTAAAATTTGCATTAATCGAGAAAAGAAACAAACAAAACCTAAAAATTATAAAATAAACCAATGACTTTCGCTACTCATACTCGTATTTGGCTACAAAGAACTCACACTCAACACAAGTAGCACAAGAACGCTAGGCATTAATAGACAATTCTGTGGATTTCTGCAGATTTTTTGCTGCCAATAATCAACACAAGCATTAAATCAGTCGTTGTTTAGCACAGAGCATTTGCTTTTATTCTTGTTCCTGGGTTTTGAAAAAAGAAAAAAATGGCCACACGCCAGGATTCGAACCCAGGGAGAACGAGCGGCAGGCGGTGACTGTATCCACTACACTATTTACCCTCTAGTAATCGATGGCAGCGCCCCTTGCGGATTTCCAGTTTTTCAGCCTCACTGCCTCCCATTGAAATTGCCCTTGCTTTTGCCACTCTTCCAATATTCTAGTTCACTCTAGTGGTGGCGATGGTGCCTTTGGGGTTTGAGTGGGCTCGATGGGCTGCCCGCTCGCCAGATGACAACTGCCAAATGACTGCAATATAGGTCGAGGGGTGACTTTTCGGCAACTTTTTCTGTAAAAAATCTCGACCTATATTCCGCATTATACGGGTACTTATAAATTTTCTACAAACACCATTTTTTGCTGATACGTCCAGACACGTATGGCCAACAAAATGCCTGACTTACAAGTTTTTCAGAAAAGAAGAAATGTAGATAGGGGGCGTCAAAAACAGTAACAAACTATTGTCTGGGCCGAATTCACAATTTTTTTTTTAATTTTTTGACCGCTGCTGGACGCTGATTTTGCGTTACACTGATTAGCATTCTGGTCTAGTTTATGGCCCAAAACATTTTATACACACCCCTTGTACTCCTTGACGTACACAGAGACGCAAACTTGAAAAAATCTGCAGTTGCCGGAACCACCGCTGCGCTCCGGGCACATTCAAACATTTTTTTCTCCCGAACTACGCACCTCAGGAGAAAACAAACTTGATTTTCGGGGGTTTCCATATTGCGCGCATATATAATAAAAAAACAAGAATGAACAAAAAATGGTCGTGCACACGCATGTTCGTTCTCTCGTGGAATCGCCCAGAAGGTTTGTTTCCAAATTTTGAGAAAAGTCAAGACCTGGTCTCTTTCCTTGAAGCATTTTTCGATGAAGTGTCCCGAAGTACAAGCACCCTCCCCCAATTTCGGTGAATGTTGAGTGTTGTTTTTTCACACACAATTAACAACTAAAATGAGGTACAACTTCAAGGAGCAAGTCATTGAGGTGGGTATGGCTTGTCATGGCTTTTAAGCCTTTCTTTTGTTGTCGAATCACCCTGCGTATCACGTAAATCTGTTAAAATCGCAACTCTTGTGTGTCTAATTTTCACAAAGAAAATAAAATTACTTTTCACAGTACAAGACTTGTCCGCTGTTTTTACTGCAAGTCAAAAATTCGTCATAAAATACGCTACTGAAGTAAATACGAATTGAGCCTGTATGTGCCTAAACGACAGTATTTGGTGCCTACATATGCCTAAATGACATATGCCTAAATGACACTTTTCAGTGCCCATTATAGGCGCCTAAAACCTTGCTTTTTGTGCCTGAAGTTCCGGTCTCTAGTCATCACCATCACAGTGAAGAGCCTGGGGGAAATCCTCCTTCTCAAGGGGTTAGATTTTGAAGAAGGAACTTTTTCTCAGCATTCAACTCACCTACCTCTACTCCACTTTAAACTCTGAGGTTACCAAGCTGAGAGGATGTTGAGGTATAAGCTCTTTTTCCCCCTGAATAACACAGTGGGAGTGAGGTGTGAAAAGGGGAATCCCAGAACAAATACTCGCTGCTAGTGTAAAAGTGTGAAAGGCACACACTCAGCCCCGACAACAGGTGGGCAGCCGATAATTTCATGGATGGGGTAATAGCTGGCCCATCGAATCGACACACATACTGCATTAGTAACAGTAGGGAAGGTGTGAAGTAAAAAAGTCATACTCAGGGCAGGTACAGCCAGGCGTACGGGTACGCGAAAGGCAGAGCTGCCCATGCCATTGAGGCTCGCGTACGCAGCCTGGGACCCAATTACAGCACGAAGCTCGCTCAAGAAAAAGAGTGAGGAGGAGGAAGAAAGGAAGGGAGAAAGCGAGGGGAAAAAAAAGATGTTGGTGGGAGTAGGAGGAGGAGAAAGAGTGGGTGGAAGGACATGGTGATGAACAAGACAGAATGAAGATCCAAATGGGGGAGGAGGGGAGGGGGGCTTATGACCGCGTAACCTTCACGTCCAAGGCATCCGAGGCTGAGGACACCTCTCACCGGGTGGGTGCCCTAATATCGCGCTTGCTGTCTTATCGGGGTGATAGCTACCCCACCACATTGCCCTCGCCGCAATGTGGTGGGTTGTCTGAAATCTTCCTTTTTACATCACGGTCATTTCGCATGTCACTAAGACTTTTTTAAGTTTTAAAGCAACCACATCCTTTTTTTCAGTCTCCTGCCCTTTCCCACCCATTCGCCTTTATTCCTGTCTTGGGCCGGTTGTGAGCAGTGCTGTCTGACTGCAATAAGAGGAAGGGGGATGATTGGGTGCGATGCTGTACTCAAACCTGCCAGCTGTTGCATGTGCCAAACAGCAGGAAAAATTGGCAGCTAACCAAAACAGCAGCATCGAAGAAAAATTCAACAGGGAGACGTTGACAAAGCAAGCCCGAGCAGTGGTGACACGGTACTGCTATCAAGCCTATCCACAGTCAGATGCCAGACATTGTGCTCTTGTGCCTGCTTTTATCTTTTTTTCTTTTTTGTTTGCTTGTGTTGGCTGAAAATTGAACTGGAAAGGGTGCACCTGGGTATTGTCTACATTCTGTCAAAATCGCGAGAAAAATAAAGTGTGACCTTTACACGGATGAAGAGTGTGTGTGCGTGTGTGCACGCAGCACCCTTTTGTTGTTGTTCTCACTAGTTTTTTTTCGAAACTGAAATTCACCCTGAATTTTTATTTTTATTAGTATTGTGTGTTTTGATGCAACACATTCACGACTGGTTTGCTGCCATTGTACCTAAGGGGGCACGTGTCTCTGCTGTGCAGGCTTCAGTGAGCCGCAAGACATCTGCAGTGTCCGAAACTTCTGGGCTGCGCAAGTCCACTAGGAAGGCTGCCTTTGTTGTCGGCGAGGGTTCCCAGTCGTCCTCTTCGGGGCAGGAGTACCGGGACTACCTTGAAGCAGCCGTCCAGGGCTTCGTGAGCAGGCTGGACCTGGAGGTGAAACGGCAGGCTTCCCTTGAGTTTCGTCAATTTCTGACATCTGCGCCGTGATTTCCACTTCTTTTTTACCCTCCGTAACCCATTTTCTTCGTACCTTTCAAAAAGTGTGTGTTTACTAAGATGCAATGGGAAGAAAGGACATTGCGGACTCATTTTCTTTTGTTATTTTGGGCATTATTGACAATGGATGTGGATTGAGTATAAAATGCAAGTAGAAACAAAACATTCGTGCAGGACACTGGGTGTCTTCATTCCCGTGACGCTTCATTCGATGCAAAATGGCACAAAATGGAATTCGACAGCAGCACAAGTAGAATTCTCAAGGCAGGTGTCTTAAACTATGCAGGATAACCAAGTGGGGCGCCTAAAGACAAGGCTAAGAAAATACGTCATTGAGTAAGCAAAATAACGAAGCACTAAACACGGCGTGCCATTCATCCATCTCACATGTGCTATTTATACATGTCATACGTGCATAGTCACAAGGAAGCTAGTGCTTACTTGTATGTTAGTGCTGTCATTAAAGGGTAATATTGTCTAATTTAACTGGAAACAAGGGAGAAGAGATTGAATTAACCAAGCTTTACCAAGCTGAGCCCTTTGTGAGACATTGGCATGGAAGTCATTAGGGAGTTTTAGCTGACCGTTTTCGACGGTCCGCTCCGGTATCGGCAGCCCGGCCAGCGCAAGCGGAGCCAATGCCGTTCGCGGCCAAGCGTGCCACGCATGCGCAATGGTGCTCCCGCTTGCTATCGGAGCGGAGCGGACCGTGAAAAACGGTCAGCTAAAACTCGCTATTGTCTTGTAGAGAAGCAACATTGGCCTTGAAAGTGCATTCCAACTTGCGATTTGCGTATGTTTCACAATGGGATGCGATGTGTGTTGCGCGATGAGGTGGTGTTCACTTTTGTGATTAGCACTGGTGCGACTGCACGTACTGGGGCCGTTACCCGTTCTGTACAACTTCCTTCGTGCTTTCAAAAAACAGTTGTGCTCAGCGGTGAACATAAATGTATAAAAAGTAAAAAAAAAAGAGCACAACAAGTGTGCTCGTTTCAACATATTATTGCCAGCAGAAATACGCTTGTTGACTTTTATGTCACAACACTCATGTCGCAGGCTGCAAAGGTTGCTTCTTTTCATAGGTGCAAAAGTTCTGGGGCCTTTGAACTGCTTGGTGTTTACTACGTGCCAATAGAGGTACGAAAAGGCTGCAAAGTGTCCTACCATCCATCCAGCTATATATGAAGGTTACTTGCTTTTGCAATTCAAACACATTTCTGCGCATTGATGAGTCCCGTGCTGCTCGTAGATTCGTACATGTGTACACTGAACCCGCTGACCGGAGAACCAAAGTGCACGGCAAGTTGCTTGCCGGCGGTGGCGTGGCACGTTTTGCTATGCCGAAAGTAAAAAAACGTTTGGTTTCCGGCTATGTCAGTGGAGTCAGCGGCCATGATTAACTGACTGGTTTGCGGTGCCATCACGTGATGGGTACTTCGGTCCGAGAGTGATTGGCTGTGCCATCGCAAAGCGGCAAAAAACAATGGCCGGCTTGACACTTTGTGATGTGGCAAACGTTTCACAACGTCAATGATTCGCAAGTAGGAACATGCCTTAAAGGGACCCTGCAACACTTACCATCGACTACTCGGAATGTATTTTGGGGTAAAGTCTATTGCCCCAGCAATCTCCTCCCGCAAGAATTATGAAAATCCGTTCACTATCACCGAAACTACGCGCGATGAAAAATCGCGCATAAATGTTCCCTCTCAACTCAACCGCGGACAAAGTGACGAAAGCTGTGCGCTCTCTCCCGGAGAGGGGGGCGGCACACGGCGTTCTGTTCGGCGGCCTTCGATATGTCACAGGCCGGGGAGTTTCGTCCTTTTCCCCGCAACGTGGACGGGTCTATTTCCGGTCTGGTGCCACAAAAAAGCAGGCATGGTGCCCTGCTCGCAAGCAAGCGCTCAGGCTGGTAGGGCGTTTTTGGAGCAATAAACGTTTGTTGTCGAGTGGGTTCGTTGAAAGTGGAATATTTAGTTCGTCACTCAAACTCCACGCGCACTCAAAACAAAAGAAACACCAAAAGCATGCAGAGAGATTCAGACATAGAAGAGGTTCATACACAGCACCGACGACGGCTGATCGTCACAGGAAATGCCAGAATTTAGCCGCGAAGTTGACCAGCGACAGCCAATAGAACAGCCAGGACAGCCATGGCCCGATTGGCATCGCAGAGGCCATGCCAGGGGTGCATAATAAGGAGAATTGAAGAGAGCGCGGTTGGTTTTTCCTCGTCTTTCACGGCGATTTGCGCGCTTACCGCTTCACGTGCACGTGTAATATTTGGCTCGGGTGTTCCTGGAAGTCTAATCTAAACGTCGCGCAGGTTTACTTGCACTGCACGAAGAGTGTTGCAGGGTCCCTTTAAAGCTATCGTGGTGTGTAAACGGGAGAGTGCATATATGCAGGTTTGCAATGTGCTTGGGCACCTAAATCAAGATATGGTTGTTGGTGAATGTTCATTGGAAGCTTGTAGGAATTCGGGGTTGCTGATTTCGGGGCAGAAATTCCAGGGGTAAAGCGAGTGCCACTGCCGACTCTCTGCATTGCAGCCGCATGCATCTGAATGCCTAAAGGGCGCACACCAGTCAAGCCACCGTGCACCCTGTCCCCATGTTTTGAGGATTCACAGTGGTGTCTTTCTCCCTCCCCTACCCCTGCCGGAGGCCATTTTGTTTGGTGACCCCTTGGTGTCGCTGTGCAGGATGCGGAGCTCATTCGGAGCATGGTGTCGGTGAAGGATTTCCAGCCGGGCGAGTACCTGAGCAAGGAGGACACTGGCGAGCCGGCCTCGCTGTTCTTCATCCTGTCAGGCTACGTGTCTGTTTCGCAGAAGACGGCCGCCAAGGACAGCGACGTGAGTGCCTGGTGCCGGCATGCCCCCCCCTTGTGTTTTACTCGCCTTTGCTTTTCAGGCTCTGTAGGGGTTCCAATTTGCTTGGACCAAAGAGGAATGTTGAATTGCCTAGCTCAGTGGAGTAAATAATCATAGTTTGGGGGGGCATGGACCATCTCGCCCAATTTTTTCGTCCTGTGTGAATAACTGAGCTTTGTTTTCTGAGTGAATACAAAGGGACTAATGACTTTGAGTAGTTTCACCACAATTGAAGCGACTATTTTTTAATCGAAGCGATAATACTTTGGGATCGCCAGTACAGAAACTGAAATTTACTGTTTCTCGGGTAAGTTTGATTGATTCGTATGAAAAAAAAATAAAGCCTAGCTAAGAGCTTCATAACGCTTTTCTGGGGACATAAAAGGAACATATGAATAAGTACACCTTTAGCTTAGCTGATAGTTTTGACGCAACTGTGATCTCTTAACTACAAGGATTGGGTATTAGCTGGGGTATATTGTTTATACTAGGGGTGTGCGAATATCATTTGTTTCATTTGAAGCGAATTCGAATGGTAAAAATGATGTTCGAATCGAATATTTTCCGATACAAATACTTTTTTTTTTTTGTAGAATTAAAGTTTTCACCATCTGGAGAACCTGAAACTTTATTGCACGACAAATAGCACAAAGCAAACTTACAAACTGATGGTTAAAGGTGTTGTGCCACCAAATTTTAACTCTCTAAAAAGCCTGCTGTAGGCTTCCTCTGCATGCAACGACCCTCAACACGAAGTGCTGGGTACAGCAAGCGCTTAATATATATTTTAATTCGCTTCTAAAAATTACCTAAATGCTCTTCTGGAAATCGGGACCCATCGCTAGCGCCACTAACCATGACGTCAGTGAATTGCCAGCATAGCAAAGTTTGTGACGTCATACAACGTTAGCGACTCGAGCGACGTCAACGTGAACTCCAGTTACCACAGTTTGTTTGGTCGCTTGGTCGTATCGACACACTATGCCGATACGACGGCGACGACGACGCGACGCCGACGAGTCGCCAAAACATCGGCCAACTGCCGAATTGCCAGACCGCGTTGTCACACTACGCCGACGGCGACACAAACACGTCGGCCGATGGAAAGTCGCCGTAGTGTGACTGACTCGCCGACCGAAGACGCCAACAAAACCGGTCGCCTGACTGGTCGCACGACGCGTCGTCAATCGACCGAGAAGCGAAAACTGCGCCCGACAACATTCGTGCCGCAATGAACGCGGCTCTATTTTGTTAGTTTCTGGAGGGTAATAAACTCAGTAAGTTCCATGAAGCCCATACAACTCAACACTAGCGCTAATGCGATCCGTATTTTGGCGTTCGACGCTTCGGCGGCCGTGCTCTTCGGCGACGCCGCTACCCCGGAATGCGTGTGCGATCGGCTCGCCTGTAGAAAATATAAGGTCAGTTTCGTGCAGAAGAACAGTTACGTAGGGTAATTTGGGTAATAAGATATCAGTATCGGCAAAGGTTTTTAACGTAAAACGTAAAACCAAAGTACGGCAAGCACTATCCCTTTAGTGCAAAATCGCAGTCGCTGCCGGGCACACTTATTTTTGCGAGCGCTTTCGCAGAAGAGCAGAGTTGATGGCGATAAGCTGTCGCAGTGGGCTTCGCGGAACCTTGCTGCGCAAGCGCTATTTAAGAAATTTGAGTTTACAAGCCAGGAATTCTGTAAACTAGCTAGTAAACACCGACGTACGACTCCAAGGATGGGCCTCCATCTAGTACACCGGCTATATCGCGGTGTGAAACCGTTCGTTCGCTGGCTCAGTGGTCTCGCGCGTTCCGCCCGCACGGTCAACGTTGCGGGTTCGATTCGCAACGGGGGCAACTTTTGAGCGTTTTTTTTTAGCATTTTCATGGTTTGCATATCTATGGTTTTCATTTGTCTGCATCCGAGGATGCAGACAAAGAATCCGCGTCGGAGCTGTCGCGGCTTGACGTGACGAGCCGGCGTGTTTACTTCCGTGGTGAAGCACGTATGTGGGGGAGCAGACGCCGCAGTAAAGTCGCAACGTACCGCAGCGCCACATGGTAGACACACGTGGCAGAGCCTCCTCGCAACACTGTGACGTCACTGCTTGAATCGGCGCCCAGAAACCGAAACCGAATCCTGTTCACATGAATCGTGCGATAATAAATTTTTTACTCAGAATATGTGCATGTGAGAGCATGATCATGCTTTCTAATGAATTATAAAACGTTTGCAACAAAGAATGCACAAGCAACAAATTTGGTGGCACAACACCTTTAAGGACTGCACTCATTTAAATGCTATCATGGAGACAGGTTAGCTGCTCGACATGTTCGGGGAGCAATGGCTCCACATGATGCTGAAAACAGCTGCTCGTTTGAGACGCTAGTGGCTGGTATCGGCAGGTATCTCTTGGCAAGCAGGGCTAACAGTGGGTTACCGTGCTTAGACCACCATTCACATGGGTCTTGTTTTCGTCCTAAAATTTCATCATGCGCATCTCTCTCAAGATGTGCACGTGGCAGTAAGGCAGCTGCTGGTTGATCAGATTGTCAAAGTTTTTCCACAATGCTGATGTTGATGTGAAAAAAGTCGCTTCTTGAAGCACAGTTTTTGTAGGTGTTTCGGGGCTTCATGTTGAAATTTTTTTTTTTGCTTCTTCCAAAAGCAGGTTTAACACTTTCGTGACTGTGGAAAAATCGGTTGTTTTTGGGTAGTCGTAAGAAATATTTTTTTCCTGCCACAGATCATGATTGATGCTAAAGTGTAAGGTATGAAATGATAGTGGAATGATAGGGCTGTCCAACAAGTATTAATTCAAACACTAGATTTGTCACGAATGTTATCAAAAAATTATCAAAAGAAAAAAAAGTAACAAAAGATGAAAACATTAATGTTACTTTGCTCACGGTAATCATAAAAAAGTTGACATATACACCTTAAACACAAGGCCCTTATATAATAATACTGCAAATATGATCTCTGTAAGTACAAAACTTAGTTGCATACATACAAAATTATAAGCACTAATGCCTGTCATGCCACCGCGCGAAGCAGTTTCTTGATGCTGTGAAACAAAGGTTGGTTCCGTCTGAACGAAGTCGACACCCTGCAGGTAAGAGTTGTGACCTTTAGAACAGGCCGGATATGTTTGCACCAATGCGCAGCAGCCATAGAACGGCCTGAGGAGAAAGCGAAACTTACCGGCGGATACTTGCTGATGTTCTGGGGCAGTTTGACGCACTTTCGCCGTCCGTACTGAAGTCTGACGAGTCGAAGTTGTCTTATGTGCCTGTGCTGCTACCATCATCCAGAGATTACAGCTCAGATTCATCGGAATCTGTCAAAATTCGCCGTTCCCATGGAGCATTGGCAAGTGGCATCGGCACCATAACCAGCACCACGTGAGCCCGACTGCGAAGGAGCTTTAAAAATCCCCCCTCACAACAGAGAAAAGAAACTTGAAAGTGAAACCCATGATATACTTCCTCTTCTACCCCTTGGATGGCGTTAGCTGTCCAGAAGCGCTCGGAGAATTTGAATTTGTATTCATCAGTAACACACTACCGATGGTTGATTGATTGTGGGGTTTAACGCGCCGACGCAACGCAGGCGATGAGGTGCGCCGTAGTGGAGGGCTCCGGATTAATTTTGACCACCTGGGGATCTTTATCGTGCGCCGAAATCTCGTACACACGGGCGTTTTTGCTTTTCGCCTCCATCAGAAAAGCGGCCGCCGCGGCCGGGAATCGAACCCGCGACCTTGTGCTCAGCAGCGCAACGCCTTAGCCACTGAGCCACCGCGGCGGGTCACACTACCGATGGGAATAGGCGCGGTCACGAGAGTGTTAACCCAGTTTTCCCGTGAATCTTCCTGGTGGTAAACAACCACTTTAGAGTGAGGGTAATGCTTTTTTTCCTTCATGACAGGGGTAGATTGACGTAGAACCACTCTGAGAAGAGCTCACAAATCTTATGCTTACAGCGGAGCAACACATGCTAACGTAGCTGCGGATGTAAATCCGTGTGCGCACTGAACATTCTAGGCAAGCTTGTAGATGTTTTGCTTCAAATATTCAATACCATCTTGCCTCAAAAAATTAGTTGCCAATTTATAACGGCTGTATAGTCTATGAGCACACTCGGCTGCCGTGAATGTGCTAAAGAAAACGGACTACTTGTTGACACACGGAAGCCGCCTCTTCCATTAACACACTGCATTCGGCTTTGCCGCCAAGCGTTTGCACGGAATTTCCGCAATGTGTGGCATGCCTGCCTGATCTGTCAGGGTGCAGCGCGCCTGCTTAGCGTTTCATTCCTGGGCAGTTGGGCAGATTATTCTATATAGCAGCAACGGCAGCTGTAAGCGGCCTTGATCTTGTCTGATAAATAATGTGACTGACAAGGTGATCAACGCGACCATCGTAAGCGTGGCTTTTGTCTATAGGGCCAGCACCACGCAATTGACGGCTGCAGGCGAAGTGCACATATGTGCGCCCTTTATCAGTCTAAACATGTCTACAAATGGCAGCTTGCTACCTCCCACTTGCATTTGCACCTCCCACTCGTTTTAGCTTGTATCATGGTCAAAATGTACCATCGTAGCACAATTCGTAAGAGCAAGCGTCCAGTCGGTGCGATGTTTGTCGCAGGTTCATTAATGTAGAACTGTACACTGCTTGCTTATAGGAGACTTCTCTTTCTTTTCTTAATTATTCCTGTTTTATTTCGCGATGTCAGCGTCATTCCACGTTAGCCACCTTTTAATTTAGGTGGTTGTCTTTATAATAATATCTGCATTTCATTGCGACAGCTTGCTCAAGCACGTACACATTGCCGCACGCCGACAACGACAGAACACCAATACAACCTTTGCAAAAGTACCAACCTTTCGTGGTGTATATGTTTCGCAACTTAGTGGTTGAGACATGTTCTGAATACTGCTGTTTTTTTTTAACTTTGGGGGTTCTAATATTTTGAATAATGAGACTTTCATTCGAATTGAATCGAATACCAAATAATTCAAATCAAATCAAATATTCGAAGTTTTCGAATATTCGTGCACCTATAATTAATGCTTTTTTTATTATATTTAATATTTTACTTTGCTACTATCTTCATTGTTATTACAGCTGAACCCAGTAATATCGCGCTTTCAAAAAAAAAAAATACACCTACCTGTTTGATATACAGCAGAAGGTGTTAGATTCATATATCACCTATGGGATGGTGACTTCTTGTCATTGACACGTGCTGTCCACCTATCACTCCACACACTCTAACACTGATGTACATGAGTGTGTTGGCACTTAAATCTATAGTGACGCGTCAATTTCCTTTGCCAACTCCACCGCAGCCACTCACAGGTTTAACCCCCTAAATATCACCCCTCTCATGCCATTTTCAGATTGCTTTAAATTTTTGCTCCTCCCTTTAAGGTAGGGTTGTGGAGTCACTTCGACGTTTCACTCCTACGATTACCTACTTAAAAGTTTTCGGATGGGACTACCTACCCATGTTTTGTTCCATCAGGCTGCTGGGGACCCATTGAGCAGTCCCGCAGGTAAGCCTGGATATGTAGGTAGCTGAACGGAGGACCCCTCTTTTCCAGGACATGCTGTACATTGCCCATGTGGGGGACATCACGGGCGCGCTGGAGGTGCTCACGGGCGAGTCCCCCATCTTCACCCGGAAGGCCAAGGTGGCAACACGGGTTGGCTTCCTCACGTCCACACAGTGCTACGAGTGAGTGCAGCAGCTGCTGTTTTCCTCGGGGCCTGCGCTCATTGAGTATCCAACAGGATGTTCGCTCATGTTTAATGCTTACCTTGGACGATTGCGGAGTGGGGAGCATCGAAATCCTTTGCGGCGCGTGCGCATACAGAGTATTGGTGCAAGGTTGATGACCAGTAATAAACTAGTAACACATATTTTTGATGCCGATTTTTAACGTGAACATTTTTTTAGCAAAGTCTGCCCCGAAGTCAACTGAAGCCATTCCAAGCTTATTGTTCCATAACATCACTTAATTAACTGCGACTATTACAAAGTTCGCGCGGGACAAATACGGCGCAAACTGAGCGTCCTGTAGCGTTAATCAAAGGTCGGCATCATGTTATCGGGAGTCCCCATGTTGAAGACGTTTAAGCAAGGAAGCTTTGCCCGCCTAATTTTTGTGAGCGTGAACTCGGCCAGCATTTCGCCGCATCGTGGTGTGGAACGTGGGGCTCGCCGCTTCGGACGTCTTTGTTGATTTCGTGTGTTCTGTTATGCTGTGTACTAAATGCCTGACGACGAAATTACGCTGCCTGCATCGCTTGCTGTGCGTAACGGGGAATGCTGTTCTAATTAACGGAGATGAAACCGTCGGGGGGGGGGGGTGGGGGGTTAAAGGTATACAGCATTGCTGTAAAACTCTCTTGTCTTCGAAGCACGAATGCCATGCCAATCGCGCAAATTCTGGCGAGGTGAGGCTTCCTCGGACTACGTGCTTTCCCGACATTCGGTGTGCTGGTGGCACTGTGCTATCAGTATCTGGTGAAACGTGGCTTCCTGTTGAAGCTGACCACTGGCACCCCATAACCCCATTCCAGCAGCTGAAAGCTGTACGAAGGGAATTGAATGCGATTGTTAATTGTGTTAGCATTACCCCTTTTTCCTTCTTTCTGCCTTTTTATTAATAGCTTTTTAGCAAGAGATCACTCCGTCCTCCTCCCTCCCCCTTACAGTTGTTCATTCCTAAACTAAGCTGTGCCCCATGCCCGATGCATGCTCCCCCCCCCCCTCCACAAGCTCAAGCTGTTAAAAAATATGTACTGTTCCTGTAAATAACAGATTGGACACTTATCTTATCCGCTTTTTCCCCAACTTCCTTCCTCTGTGAGGTAGGTCGGTGCGCCAAGACAGCATGAAAGAAAACAGCGTGTTTACGGAGTCACGAAACGGTTTTCGTCCGCGGCCGTAAAACCGCATGCCAAGTTGTACGCGCATGGTCTCGCTGATTGGGTAAACAACGTGCGGGTACGAGTGAGAAACTTTGGCATACATCCATTATAACTACACACCGCAACTGTTAAGGGGGGAGGGCTTTCAACTTCGGAAAATGAAAAAACACTTTGTTTTTTTGAAACCCACATATTCGGCTTCTATGTACCTCACTCCTATTCTGTGCGTCTGCAGTTTTTACGCTGAAAAGCGTCGCAAAGTGCATAAAAAATACTTTTTATCCGATGACAAACTAAAGCGCAAAAGGGCGATTTAAAAACGGCAATTTTCGGAGCGCTCTATCCGCAACGGTGCTACGTGTTAACGGCGCGGCCATTTTGACGATATGGTTAGATCGGCCGAGCTAAAGCATAATCGTCTTTCAGTGGGTTAGGTGCTCGTCTCTTTTATCTTCGTTCATTCACAAGTGACGACAAACGGCAGAAAAGAAACGACGCACAAACGAAGCTAGAAATATATGCTGAAGCGCTATTGGTCCATCCGGTCGGGGCACCAGAACAACGACCCTCCTGATTGGATGTCCCGGGCGCAACGCAAGATGGCGGCCGCCTGAGCTGCGTAGCGAGCGGATTGAGTTCATTTTCGCCGCACGCTCGCCCAAACGAGTTTCTGTGACGTCATAGAAAATCTGTGGTATTCAACACGGACGTGCCTATTCGCGATGACCAGAAGGCCAGAGATAATGTTCGAGGCATTACGGGAAGTTGTGTGGCTCGAAAGGCGGAGGTCATCGAATGTCCGCTTCGTGGTGCGCGTGACTCTACCGTCGCCAGACCCCGGAGGGTGACGCGGTTTGCGCGCTTGCGATAGCGGTTCCGTGAAGTGAACTTTTAGTCCATTTGCGATGTTTACACGCTTAGTTATTGCTTTGTTTGATTGTGGGCTCGCTAGCCAAGATTGCCAAGAAACGGTCGACGCGTGGTAAAGCTGCGGCGCGCACGGCATAGCCGACGCGCATTGGAGCATCACATGACTGGGCAACCGGTTACGATTGTCTACAAACGCCAGTAGTTGCGGGGGTAATTATGCCTGCGACGTTAGATTTAATCTTAAAAGCGACCTGACCAGCCATATCAGTTTGTATCTGGTTTACAAAAAAAATCAAAGTTCGATAAAATGTCCGGTAAGCGTGCGCTGCGATGCGCGCGAGTAACCATATCGCCTTTCTTGCGCAACGTTTCAACGTACCGCTTGTAACGTTCCTCAAACGCCGAGTTAGTAATATAGGAGTCGCCAAAAATATCTCTCTGCTTAAAAATGTTTACTTTACTGGGCAGCATTTAACAGTGATTTTTTTGGAAATTGCGATTGATAATTGCTCGGTATCATTTTACTGGCTGTGCTGCGAGACAAATTGGATGCCTTGAATTCTAATGAAAAAAATATGCTATTGCATTGAAGTGGGAGTTATGCAGAATACTCTACCAAGCTTCAAATTAGCTCATTTTCATCCTTGTGGTATGCAAACTTTTGGCAATGAACACCTGCACAGGAGTACTAAGTTGCTGTGCCAGGCAAGATAAAACTGAATTTTAAAAAAGCCAAAAAATGGTCAAATTTAAGTAAAAAAAATGCTTAACTTGTTGCCATGGTGACAACACTGCAAAAGGAGTTTGTCCAGTGCGATACAGCCAACCACGCACTCTAAGCATGCACTTTGCATGAAAGCTTATCCATTGAAACCCATCTCCCCTCCGTTTGGTTTAGCAAAGGGGGTATGTACTTTCGAGCTGAAAATATGTTTTCGGAAAGAGAAAGGTCTGTACTGACGCAGGCACTACGCCATTTCAAGGCTGGCATTCCAGAAGCCTCAAAATCTCTCGGGACATGAAAGGCTGCAACCGTGATCCGACTTCTGATAAAACCTATGTTGCAACTTCGGAAGCCGTTTTCTCTCAAAACATTTTTTTTGCCACCTGTTTCGCTTGTACCAGGGATTTCTTCATGACCGCTATTTTGATTCCGTTTCTTGCATTACATTCCTTGATGAACTGTTCAGGTCGTGACACTTTTGGTTTCCAGATTTGTTTTTTGTGATTTTTTTATTCAAATAATCGTTCACAGTTGACATGCCTGTTGCACCCTAAAAAAAATGAAAACTAAAAACATTGTGTTGTAAAAAAAAAATTCTAAAACTGGTTTCGTCCATTCATTGGGAATGCAAGCATTCGAACAAGTTTTTATCGTGTTTTTCCGCTCAAGCTCGGTACACAGCGGTTGGGCACAGAAAGAATATTTCATACATAAAAAGTTTTCAAAATGACATTACTTTGAAATTTTATAGTGTTTATCACAGAAGCCATTTCCAGTTGCTGTGCCAATTTTCATCAAAATCCACAAAGAAATAAAATAGTTGATTTTGAAAGCCACGACGGCTACATTTTTGTCCTTTAGGGTCACCTCTTGTGGGTCTGACTGTGACTTCTTTGCCACCATACGAATCGAATTGGCCACTGCTACAATCATGCTCTCAGGATATCCTCCTGATGTAAGGCAACAGATTTGAGCGTCAAAACCGTCATGTAGCCGTCATGTAGCCGTCATTCCGTATATGCATTGCATATCGCACAACCTTAAAAGGATTGGTAGAAGGGCTGGTGTGAAAGTTGTCATGTCGGCCCCTGATAAACTGTCTGGGCTCTGCAGCCAAACGTGCCCTGTCAGGAAAGGAAAAAAAACAGATGCATCATTAATCACCAAAACCAGTAAGTGCGTTGCACGGAAGGGGCGGTCTACAAGTTGCCGCGCTTACTTGCAAAAAAGCAGACGTCGGCCAGACTGGACGGTGCCTCAACACTCGCCTACGGGAACATTGTAAAAAGGTACGGAAAAGCAAAGATAGCAATTTGGGCATTCATTGCCAAAAGTGCGACAAGTGCGAGCCTATGTACGATGCGTGCTCCGTTATTTTTCGAGACGCGGAAATGCAGCGCATAGGTGACTGCGTCAGTACGACGTTCATATCTTTGAGCTCAAAAGAGCTGGCCTTCTTGGATAAGCATTTATCACACGTGCATGCTTGACGAGTGCATGGGGGGCTGTGCAGTGATGTGATAAACTTCATAGTCATTTGAGCGTGTTGTGCTTCTTTTCTATTTATATGTCCCGTGGTTGTTATTAAAATTCAGTTGTAAGTAGCACTCGTCCTTGTCTCTCTCGTCCTGTCTTTTCTTCACTGCGCTTAACCGAGTTATTATGATCGGGCAAGAAGCGCAGCTTCGCTAATACTGTCCAGCAGAGCTGCCTTCTTTCTGCACCATGCCTTTGCTTTCGGATGAATGCGAGTTCACGTTGACCAACTTAGCAGGAAGTTGCCCTAGTGTTATGTGTGCTTGCCGTGTGTAAAAAAAAAAACATCCTGAACATAATATTTTATCCAAAAACCGTTAGTGCGAGGCACGGAGCAAGAGTAAATAGGAGACGAAACGGTTCATTGCGGCAAGCGCGGGCGAGCAACCAGATAATGTCACAACGGGAAACCAAGGCGGACTGCAAAGCTTCATAGCTGCGACGGCGGAGAAGGTAGCGGCACCTGATGGACGAAATGATAGCGGCCGCACTTCATCACGTGGCTGCGCAGTGAAATGCCGATCGCGGCAGCCGTGCAGTTTCATCTCGCGCAACAGATACCGCTGGCGTAACCTATGACGAGCGCTTGTGACGTTATCTGGCCGTGCTAAGAAGCCTCGTTTCACCTCCTATCTTATTCTACGAAGGTTGAGAGAAGTGCCAGACTTGGAATATACGGAAAAAAAAAAACTTTGAACATTCAATGTTTCAGATTATTGGGGCATTTGAATGTGGGAAATTCAAACTTTAAAAGGAGTTGTTTTGTGCAGTCATTTGATTGGCCCCACTGGCCAGGAGGGTTGAAAGGCATTGGTGGTACAGTAGCTGCGGTTCCGTGCTGACCTGTCTTGTGTGTGGAACCCAGCAAGTGACCCCTGCTCTTCTCTCCCGCAGGATCCTGCGCATGAATCCCACTGCGGTGCTCTTCATGGCACGCTCAGTCATCGAGCGGCTGTCTCCTTTTGTGCGCCAAATCGACTTTGCCCTGGAGTGGGACTACATTGAGTCGGGCAGGGCCATCTTCAGGCAAGTGCTACTGCTGCTGCATTTTGCTCAGGACAGCAAACTGACTGTTCTCTGGGCAGTGAGGAATATACCTCTCTGACAAATGAAGATTGTTGTGCCGCTTTTTGAGCCACTTCATTATCCAGCTGAATACCGGTGCCCCATTATCGAAATGTATGTTGGTTGCACTTAAGCAAATGGTTGTGGGTCTCTGATCGTTGTTATTAGTGCCATTTGCGCTCAGGTAGGATGGACACTGGCTGTGCGAGTTCTGAATTTCTGTGGTCGACAGCAGCATCTGCCTTGTGAAACACAGCATGCTGTTCTGCCTGTGTGGTCTAATAGCACGGTGTAAAATGACTTTGTGCTAGGTGCCTGTGAAATCACCGCGACGCTGTACCCAACCCACCCAGCCAAAACATGCGGAGCATTCAGCTAGCAGCTGGAGTGTTCTGAAATGTCGTCCAATATCGCTTATGCCACCGATGCCACACATCGATTTCCACATCTCTGGTCTCTCAGCCCCTGTTCCTTCATGCCAGGCCATTACGTACTCAGGTTTTGGGATGAGAGGGGAGTTGGTGTCCTGATGGCACGTGAAGATTTTATTTCGAGGAATCTTTTTGCCCGACCTTAGTAGATAAATGTGTGTTAACATTGGTGACGGGCTACCAGTAAAGCTACATCTCTTTGGTTTTTAAACAGTTCATGGGCAGAGAACAAAGCACTTCTTGGTGCAGCAGGTCACGAAGGTCCTTGCCCGGTGTAATGCCACCTGCGTGTGACCTTCTTGTCTGTGGCCTGTGCATTTCGGTCTGCAGGCAGGACGAGAAGGCCGAGGCCACCGCCATTGTTCTCAGTGGACGGCTGCGTTCTGTGCTCACCAGGGCTGATGGCAAGAAAGAAATGGTGGGCGAGTACGGCCGTGGAGACCTGGTTGGCGTGGTGCGTACACTTCCCTGCATTCTTGTTACAGGCCAAGTTGATGCAGATGGCACTATCCAGTGGAACTTGCCCCAGAATGGCTCCATTTTCTCAACAGTGCTTGTTACTTCTTTACAGGTAGAGCTTCTCACCGGAGCTAAAAGGGCTACCACTGTCATGGCAGTGCGGTGAGTGTAACTTCTCTCTTACAAGGCAAACTTGATCCATTTTGTTTCTTGGTGTTTACTTGAAATGCTTTCTTGTTTTTGCGCCCTCAGGGATACGGAGCTAGCGAAGCTGCCAGAGGGGCTCTTAAATGTTATCAAGATCAAATACCCTGTGGTAAGTCTCCAGTTCTGGGCTCTAACTACAGTCGAACTCCACAATAATGAAACCGCTGGGTAAAGCCAAAAAATTCACTTTTGCGGGAATTTTGTTGCCGCGAGAATGAAACAAACGACAGGAAGATCGGCCACGAACCGAAAATTTAAATTTATTTCCAAAAGTCGGTCATATTACTTTGCAAGCCTTACCTTGCAGCAACTTAGCAGCTCATCTCTCACACTACAAGTAGTAGTTCATTGCTAGTCGTTGTGCGCGCCTAAGAACGACGTGATCGTGTGAAACGCATTCAAAACGTCATGCGGGTTCGCCTTCTCTGCACGTTTTTCTCCTTGGCCATTGGCACCGAGTATGTCCGAGCATGCAAGTGAAGTCCAGCTTCTTCTGTTGACGAACTATACCAGGCAATGGCACCCCGTTGTTGCAATGCTGTTCACAAAACTAAGGGAGCACCACTTTGTTGAAGTCCAGAAAGGCCACCGCCATCACTGCTATGTATTGCGCATGTGCGCCATTGAAGAAGAGTGGCGTCCCTGCTTTTCAAAATGGAAGAGCGAGCTGCAGGCAGTTCCAAACTCATCGGCGCTATTCGTCCCTTCCTCCACTTGGGCCACTGTCTCGGGAAATGACGGCTGTCTTATCTTGCAGCGATAAAAACTTCCGCTTTTGGATTGTCGGAGACATCTTACTGAGAGCAAACATGCCGATCGCTGCACCTATGGCCGCACACACAACAAACATGCGCGCTGTTCAGCGGTAGTGGGCTAGTGTAGCCCGAGACAAAGCCGCGCCGTGAGTCACCATCTGTCACCCCCTGGTGATGTTACCTGCCGCAAAGCTGCCTCTACGGCCACCTGCTGCCTGGTCTTTTTTGTAATCAAATGTGGCAGCAGCCATGCAAGCGTGCTGTGGCAAAAGTTTATGCACTTTGAGTCCAAAAAAAATGCATTTGAACACTTTTTGGACACTGCTAGCCTCAAATGGGTAGGTAAAATGCCAAACGGACTTGCAGCAAATTTCTTTAACGCGGGATCGGTTTCCAAAAACTTTTCATTGCCGTGAGATGTGAAATACATGGGTGTCTATGGACGTTCGCCGGGGATCCGAAAATATTTCGTTGCCGTGGGAATTTGGTACTGGTGTGATTTCGTTACCGCGGGGTTTGACTGTATAAGCATGATTAGCTGACATTGAATAATATTTCATTGTTATTGACCTCGCTTGCTTAGTTTTATATTATTCCCAGAGTACTTTAATTTTGCCCGTTGTCCTTGCAACTGCTGGCTGCCTTCCTTCTCTCCTCCCCCACCCCCCTTCATATTCGACTCTCGGTGGAAATTTTAGTTGTACAGTCTACGCTCGTTACAGCGGATGCAGCAACAGCGGACTTCTGGTTACAACAGACCATTTCTGTTGGTTTGTTCGGTCCCCATCCATTTCAAGTGTAATCCAATCTGCTCACAACGGGCCCGACTATAGCAGCCTGTCGGCTACAACAGACCAAATTTTTGGCGAAAATTGTTGACTGAGTGTTAATAGCGGACCTCCGTGGCGCTGGGTGCGTTATGCTTTCTCGTTGTTTATTTTGCTAAGGAAACCACTATGTCTTGCAACATTGTTGGGGCCGCAGAGGGTGTCGTTGGTGCAGCCCAGCCAGTGCCGGTGCCCCCCCACCCCCCAACCCTTTTTTTTTTTTTTGTGCGACCAGCGGCAGTGTAGCTCATTTCACTGTCGGATAAACTAAGCCTAACCAATGCTGTTGAACATAGCGAAAAATAGGCCGACATCGCAGAAGCACGGGCCTGTCTAAGTAGATGGTCCACTCGACCGTCGAGAACAAAGACGCTGCCGAAAAACACGACTGCGGTGAAATTGAAAAACGGCGCTTTCGATATGCTAGGTGGCGCACCCGGAGGCCGAGTCTGCCCTCATTAAAAATGCGGAAACTGCCTTGGGGAACATCAGGCAGCGATTCGAATTGTTTGAAAAAATTGGGTAAACCTGCCTTGTAACGAAGGGTTTGGAAAAAGCCTGGCTAATTCTGCTGGCCATGACTGATTTTTAGAGCTGGTTAGTAATAGCTTCTAGTTACATTCTTGGTTTATTTGCCCAGCTTAGCATGCAACTCTACGCACTCGACTGCGTGTGCTAGGCCTTTTTGAAATGCTAAGCTTCAAAAACAGCGTTAGGCAATTCTTTTCCCCCACGTGAACACTATGCAGAGATGCTGCAGGCGTGTAGAAAGAACAAATTGTCTGCAGCATTTATGTGCAACACTGGTGAAAAAAGTTCTCATTTTACGCTCATATACCCCCTTCCCCCCTGTTCGATAGTGCATACTCAGGGTACAGCGGACATTTTTTTGTTGTAACGGGCGTAGGCTGTAGCTTGCTTAACTAGGCTGTAACAGTGCTTGATTTAGCCTAGCAGCTTTTAAAAGGGTTTTTTAATTGCAGTTATTTCAAGCCCAAACCTTTTTTGCCGTAGAAGCTTTTTTGGCATTATCAATAATTTTGCTACCTTCCTTTCAGGAGACACTCCTAAAAGACTGCAGTAATTTTTATGAATCCTTGCAAAGTCCAAGATTTTTGTTTTTGATTGTCTCAAAAGCGTCTTATTGGGGACTTATTTATGCTCCAGGAAAAGGAAAACGACCACATATTAAGCTGTATATTAGGATAGTCGTTCTGAGGGCTATCAACGTCGCACAACCAAGGCTGCTTGCGACAAACAGTTATACCTTGTCACAAATGAGAGCATCGCTTGTGTCCGACTGCAGATGTGTGGCTCATCTTGCAAAGTATTTTCTTCTTCATGTGGTTAATTGGTAGTCCATTCGTGCAGTGTGAGCATGATGCTGTGCAGAAAAGTTGCATGTGTAGCACATGAGGCGTTGTGAATTGTGGCAGGTGGTGACTCGGCTGATCCACCTGCTGGGCCATCGACTGCTGGGTAGCCTGCAGAAAGGCGACACTGTCAAAGGTAGGCTCGGGCCCAGAATCAACATTTTTGGGATCCCTGAACAAGGCTTGAAAGTACAACATGAAAGACGTATTACAATTAACCCAGTGATGCGTTCTTGTGGGCCAAGGGAGTGGCCAGCGTGGCTGTCTCCAGTTATTCTTCAGCGATGTGGGCATTCTTTGCCTCCATCAAGGCAGCAAAAGCCTCAGAGAGAACAAGTGTGTGTGGGAAAATAAAAACTAATGCCTGAATGGCACAAATGCAGGAATGGCATGCGTGTGGCAGTTAATGTGTCTTACAGCAGCCATCCTTGTGCAATGCAACAAATTGCATAGTCTTCTTTGATAAAACCCCATTGCGAGAGTCTTTGTTTTTCTTGCACTGGTAGTTATGCACCGTGATGGGTCACCAACTGGCCCGAATCTCCATCTTGCCTTGTTAGCAACACGTGGGCACCACTACAGTGGGCCCTGTTGCCCAGCTGTATGATGGGCCACGCAAAGGAAGGGGAATGCGTCCTTTGCCTGCCAGGATGCAAAGCTTGGGTTCTGTGAGGTGGCAGGATGCAGCATTTGGGCTCCCAGGCAAGCCAGGCAGAGCAAAACAAAGGATTACTAGAGAGCTCTGCAGCAGGGGTTCAGCAAAGGGAACGAACTGGGCTTAAGTTGCCATGGGGTTGGCACCCCAGAACACGAATATACCAGTCTCTGTGGCAGTACCTTGAAAATAATCACGTAAATAATCAAAAAGTGAAGCTATCAGTCGCCCAGCAGAGATGACGTAAACAGTAACTGAGTGGATGTGCCAAGATTCACGTGACGAACAACAGAGCGAGAAGCATGCACAAGAGCTCTCAAAGAAACACGTAAAATCTTTTTCTGCACGTTAACTTTCATAAGGCATATACAATTATAAATGTGCAGGTATAAATCAAGCCGTGCCGACATTCGTAAGCTTCCAAGCCGTGGTGCAGGTGGCGGTTGCGATGGTTATTGCCGGTTCAGCGTAGTCACATGCCTGTTATCTCCTTGTTTACATCATGACGGCAAGTAGTGTGTCAGCCTTCCATGGTTCTGCTCTTCTGTGGAGAGTAATTTGCATCTGACAGAACAAGTTTTGTGCTCCCTCACGTAGCGCTGTTGTGCAGCCAGACTGGTGGCCGAAGCTGTCTGTGTGTGTTGTGGTCGCGTTCGCTTCGCGATGAAATGCAACGGCGTGTTCCTGCGGGCGGATTGTGCTTACTATGTTGGAATTATCACTAGCGACAATTCAACCCCGCGCCGGGCATGTAGAGTGTGCGCAATTTTTTGAAAACCTTCTCGGCTTAAGCCGGAGTCAAGTGACTTGTTCGCCCCCGTAAATAGCAAGGAGTGAGTGCTACCCTTATGGCGGGCAGGAGGCTATCGATTGCCTGTTAATTTCGTGCTTCAGCCTCAAAGTGCATGCCAAGACGATGTGTTTGTTTGAAACCATTTCTTGATTGAAGTTGAGTAAAGCGTGTGCATCAAGCTGGGTCTTTTGATTCAGGGCATTGTGGGCTGCTATGCTTCCACTACCGTGCGTACTTAGGTAAAATGATATTTGTATCATGTTTTATGCACGTTTCTCATTCCATACTGGCACCGAGGCCTTTGTAGTGGTTTGGGAGCTCATAAAAGATCAAGGCACACTTCTGGCAGATGGGCTAATAGGCAACTCGCTTCACAAAATATTGAACAGATGGCATAATAAGCGTTACCATATCGTGACGGAAAACTGACGAAATGTTTTACTGAAACTTGCGGCGCGTTGCCAATGTAGCAGGCTGCAAAAATTTAGCATTGCACACTGTTACAAGTTAAACTAACAGATGGTGCCATGTTGTCAAGCTGAGTGCATTGAAGCGATTAAAAACCGACTATCCATAACGAGAATGCAAATGAAAAGAGCACCCCTGTCGTCGTTCTCGCTGCGGTTGCGCTGCCCACTAGACGTTTTGCAGGTAAAGTAAAAGGCCACGCGACTTAGGTATTCACATTGTTTAACCACCATCTCACATCCCGTGCGGCACTAAGATTGACTCACACGGAGTGGCAGATAGCGAATGTGTACAGCGGGCAAGCTGTTTTGTCATATGCGCTGAGGGCGCAACCAGCGACTCCTGCAGCCGCGAAGGTTCACTCGATAGGTTTTAATTTTCCTGAGCCTCGGGGCAGTAGAACTTTTGTCTGAGCCCAACTTGCTAGTTGCCTTCAGTGCCCCTTAAATTTCCATTTGCTGTGAGCTTTGCCTTTTTTTACTTGGATGAAAATGTAAGCAGCAGCCAATGCGAACACAAAACTGTGTCATGGTAGAAAACTGTGTCCAGGTAGTGCTCACTTAGATGAGGCTGATACATTTCTTTGAAGAGCACTACAGTTGTTATGTAGACTTGGTATCACATCGTTTTTTTTTTTTTCTGTCTTGTTTTTGGTGAGTGAAAAGAACTGCAGAAACACTATTAGTACTTTGTTGGGAGTGCTTAAACAACCCGCTTGTCAAGGTGTCCTGCCCATTTGGTAGGGCACCTAAGTGCTCATGTTGCAATGTACTAATCAATCGGTTAACCGATTGATCTCTATGCAATAATGACCTGATAAACATACTTAGTACTTTCATTGTGCAATTGGCAAACTTCATTTGCAGGTAGTATTCTGTTTTGATTTTAAATCTTTCGACGTGGTCTGTACAACTAGTGCACAATCATGCATTGCCTGAGCCATCAGCTTTGTGAGGTTCAGCTGTGCGTGGTGCGGGTCTGTCGCAGCGGCCTCGATGATCTCCCGGCCCACGGGCTCCAACTTCACGACCATTGCGGCCCTGGCTGTCAACGAGGACGTGCCACTGTCCACGTTCACCCTCGAGTTGTGCCACGCACTTCGCAGCATAGGTGAGCACCACGCAATGATGCAGTGCCAATCAAGCATGCGCATCACTCCTGCAGCTACTCTTCTTACACTTCAGCAGAGGGTGGGTGGTTAAATCGTGAAGCCTATGTAGTATTAGATACTACTTCCAACAAGCTTTCCGAGGCCACCGCCTATGTAGCATTAGATACTACTTCCAACAAGCTTTCCGAGGTCACCATCTCCACTGTTGTTTGGTCTCGTTATCATGTGTACATGTATACATCCTCAGTGGTCTTCATTGCTTCAACACAAACTGCAAACTACCAAGTACAATTGTGTCCTTGCTATGCCTTGCTCTATCAGGATATTCGTGTGGTGTGTCTGCATAGCTGTTTTTCTCCTGAACTAAATGTCTTTTTCAGTGTGCCTTATCCATTGCAGAGCAAACTGAAGCTGGTTTCGTATTTTGTAGCTGTAATCCTACTGCCACCAAAACTTACTCGCGTAATCCTCTCAAATCACTGAACTTTTTCCGCCGCCTTCCGTTCGGCGGAGAGGCTGTGTTCCAAGGCCATCCAGGCGCTACCTGCATGGCTACTCCCTAACAGGCGCCCTAACACGCTTCACACTGTCCTTGAGCCGGTTTCGCGCATGTTTCGCGTGCGCGGTGTTCGCGCAGCCCGCTGTCGTGTCGTCGTGTCGCCGTCGTGGTCCCGTCGTTGAGCGGCAGCAGTCAGTGAGTCACTCGCGTCAGTGGTGGATAGCTCGCTGCCATTTTGAGAACTTTTTGATCTCTTTGTTTTGTGCTTGGTGCCGCTTCACCATGGGGAGGAACGCCAGCTACACTGCCGCTTTCAAATTGAAAGCGAAAGAGTACGCGATCGAACACGGCAACCGTGCCGCAGGCAGGCACTTCGGCGTCACCGACTTCAGCGTGCGTTACTGGAGTAGGGCACGCACATACGACGACGAGATAGGGCACGCGCCAGAAAGCAAAGGCGGCAATTTCATGATCGCTGATCGGCGGGAGACTGTTTACGTTGTAAATAATAAAATAAAAAGAAATAGCTGCTGTTGGCAACACTGAGCTTACATATACAAAAAACGACCGCTACATTTAGCGGGATTGGCATACGGCAAATTGGCAACACTGTGCACCGGATTTTTTTTTTCCCCGCATAATTCTCGCACCCCTAACTTTGCATTGACTTTTCCAAAAAAAAAAGTGCGAGGATTATGCGAGTAAATACGGTAGTTAGTGATTCAGTGTGCATGTCTATTAGTCTATGTGTCATTTTATTCTAACTAGCACCCTCTTTTGGAAAGAGGGCGGAGGGAAAAAATAGGTGTAAAAATCACCTAAATCACCTAAAATCACCTAGAAATTGAAGCACATAATTGTTTATACCACGCACTTAACAGACCCAAAAGTTAACTGTACGGTCGTGCCCAACTAAGCTGCACTCGTCTCACCTCCTCACTCTTCCTCCTCACATCACCTCCTCGCTCTTGTTTTCTCATAAAATGATGGGCGGGTTTCGTCCTACTGTAGTTACCAAAATAACGGGGCGCGGAGACCCTCCCTCTAGGCCTAGGAAACGTTGGAGAGACGCACTCTCGCTTTGGCTCAACTGGCTGGAGGAAGTAAAACAAAACAGCGCGGAAAAGGCAAAGACAGAGAGAGAGACACGACAGGGACTGCGCTGACCCGGTGTGTCTCCCTGTGTGCACAGTGTGTCTCTCTCTGTCTTTGTCTTTTTCGCGCTGTTTTGCCTAGGTTATGCACCAACAGGCCCTGTTTTCCACGTTGAGGAAGGAAGAGGTAGGGGAGGCCCCTCCCTTCATGACTAGCATTGCCCCATAGAAGGGAGCTGTGGATTGGCACTTGCTCGAAGGGATGGAGGCACGAAAGATGCACCACATTTGATGAGCACAGAGCAGTGGGGCTTCTTTCTCGTTTTTAAACGTGCATTACGCACGTAAAGCATCCATGACTCCACTGCGCAATTTTCTCATTTGCATCACATTTCACTTTATATAATACTGTCAGGTTTGTTGTTACGTAACTGTTGGGGTGGAATGGCAGCATTGTAATAAGCATTGTAATTTCACCATACAATGGACAGTGGAGTTGATGATGCCGTGGGTATTATACCTAGTAGATTGTTGTAACTAAGTGCTGTTGTAAGTTGTAGTGTACAAAAAAAAGAAATGCAATTCCGCATAGGTTTGAAGGCAGCTGTGGCACGAAATTACTTGAGCCATTTCTGCGCATGCACATTCCTCCTGCCTCCAAGCTATGCATGCAAGGGCACAAACCCTGGTGGCCTCCACGGGTAAACCGTGTTGTGAAGCAAATGAGGTTATGAATGTGCCAGTGTGGGGTCGTAATCCTTTTGCAGATAGCAAGCACCCCATCTCTGCCCCGGAAAGGGTGAAGTGGTGTTACAGTAATACCGTGTAGTGTGCCTGCCCGTCTGCCATTGAGGGAGGATGTATGGAATCTGGGGAAGAAAATAAGGGGTGAAAGGGAGGGGTAAATGTTTTAGTATCTTCAAATTTTTATTGTTGTTATTAATGTTTTTATGTTTTAATGTTTTTCTACAGGCCCTGTGTTTAGGCTAACTTCAGAATACATCAAGAAACAGCTGGGGGCCTCTGCCCTTGACACGTGAGTACGGTGCCCGTTATTGCTATAGTCCTACCGTTGCTATGTCTTCATAAAGGAGGCCTGTCACACAAAGGTGGTTTTATGGGATATCTGTATAGAAATCAACCAGAGGGCAATGTTAACTCGGTCAACACTGCAAAAAAAAAAAAAAGATTCTGAAAAAGCGGAAGTTTTTCTCTTTCCACCAGTTTTTGTACCTTATTCTTTTTTCGCAAATTTTGATACCAAGAACATGCGTATTGGAAACACCGTGATTGTCAAGGAGACTGCTAGGTAGACAGCATCGCAGTGTTTATGGATGAGGTTTTGTACAATGCTTTTTATTAGCACCCAGGACATCTTTAGTTCAAGGCACTCAGTGGGGCAATTTGCGTAATGTTATTTCTTTGCCGATTCCTCTAAAGTGCATAGGATCTCACCCAGCACATCTTTGAACAAACGTATCCTGTTCTGAATGCTTGGGTGGAATTTCGGTGTTCCTCAGCGCCTCACTAGTTCCGCTTGATGTGGCTGGAGCAATCTGTGCATCCATCAGCGGAGTGAATGCTTCAGGTCCGTGCATGCACGAGGGGAACAAAGGTGTACTGCAGCAGTTTGTGCTTGTGTAAATGTGTTGTGTAATGCAGACCTTTTGCCCTGTTGGGGAAGAGCAGTTGGTAAAGTGGTGGAAATGGGATTGCGCCGAGCACTTCGGTACACAGACTGCTCAATGAGATAAATATTTGGATATGAACAGTTGCAGTCTGCAGGGGAGAGCTGTGTAGACCCTCGAAGAGTACACAGCTCCTCTCCACAAGGTGCATCATACGATGCCTCCCTCCCCCCACACCCCCCCAACCCCCACCTTAAGGGGGACGAATGTACATGGACATGCTACCACATAAGCATGTGGCTGGCAACACTAATTAACTCTTTCGCTACTGCGCCTATCAAAATCGATCAATTTGATCGATACTTTGGGAGCGCCTTTTCATAGCGTTCCAGGCGTTTCTCGAACAAGTAAAGCTGTTCGGAGTTAGATGAGAAAATGGCCATTCAAAATCAGTTTTGTTTTCATTTTTGCAACGGAAACGTGATTTTTGACACGCTTTTGAATCACCTGGGTGTGGAAAAGGGGCGTGGTCATCGCGCGTCACTGCTACCAACAAAGAATGTGTGCCACTCGTAATTACTCTGCACCAGCATTTGTTTTTTGCTATCAGTGTGTGAATGGTGAACTAGCAAACGATTTTCAATCGTCAGGTTCGCGCTCTGACAGTAATAATCCCAGAAATTGGCTGAAAATGTCAAGCAGTGCCTGGTTGCAAGGCTGCTTTATGGTTTTAGGCAGTTTTATTGCCTTTGCGCACGTTGTTCTAAGTTCTGTGGTAGTTCTACTTACCCCAGGACCATTCGCAAACAGTTTACAACAGTTTTGGTTTCGTTTCTGCATCGCGAAATTCATATTTAGCGCTACTACGCAGTTACCCAACTTCAAGGCTACCTGCCTTGGCGCCTGGAGCGTCCGCGACTGATCCTCGAACAAAGCACGCCGCTCCTGATTTCCTCCCACCCTAACCCGATTTCTGCGATAAGAACTTCAGATGCAAGTCAAAAGATCACACCCAGTCGCCAGATATCTGTTCCGCCGAGGACAGCGCTTCAAACCGGCCTTACACTGCCAGCTGTTCGCCTTCCAGTTTCGTTTCCATGCGAGGGTATATCCGGGTGTCTAATGTTGCTGCTTAGTTGAACTGTCTATTCGGACGGAGTCTCCGATAAGTTTTTGTACTGTTTCGTTTGTAAAATTGTTAGGTGGCGCTGCAATAGAGGAGCTCGTTGTGCTGATCTTTTTCATCGCGCAACTGTCGGCCAAAGATGCAGGGCACGATTCTAGCTCATCGTACCTCATTTTGCGAGCAAGGCTACAATTGCGAGTAAGAGATGATAAACCTCAGCTTTATAGATAACTGACCCTGAACGACAACAAGCATCAGCCACGGCGTTCCGTTTTTAAAGGAGCCATGAAGAGAGTTTGGTTCATTCAAAAGATTGTGTCGTTAGAATCATACTGACACCACTTTTAACGTAAACTTCGCTCAAATAAGCTACATAATTATGGTCATGCGACCCACCAGCTCATTCCCGCAACGTTGATGTCACATGGGCTAAGCTCTGCGATTGGCGGAGGCTGGCAGAAGCAGACGCAAATTAGGTGCTTACGAACTAGACGAACGAGCGATTTGCGCTTAAATTTAGGGCACATTCTTTACAAAGCAATAAGAATGATCGTTACGAAAGCACATGTAAACATAGAAGCTGATGCGTTCTCTGTTCGTTGCGCACAGCATGCTTTGGTTTCTGCACGCACTACGGGGCTTGGGGTTGTCTACTGGCCGATTGACGCAAGCAGGTGTCTTACGTGACCCCATTTGTCGAGCGAGCACTGTTTCAGGGAACATTTTCTCAGGTTTAAATCAAATGCTTACTAGCCTCTAGGTTCGTACTGTACGAGACAATGAACGGTCCCGTGCCGCCGCAATTGGGCCAACGCTCAACGCATTCTTTTCGTTTCCCAGGACCTACAATTGATTCAAACTTCTTCAGACCGCGTTGCGGCGATAAAGATGACTTGCTTCGGCGGCGAGCGAGCAACCTCAGCTTTATAGATAACTGACCCTGCACGAACGACAACAAGCATCAGCCACGGCGTTCCGTTTTTAACTTCAAGCATGTTTTTTTCCGCAACGCGTGCTTGTCCCAAATATTGTGCTCGCTGTAAATGCAAAGTCAGTCATTGACAAGATGTTTGTACGTTATGTGGGGACAAAGTGGTGCCTCTGATTATGACAAACCGCCAGATTTATTCCAGGGAACCACCCGAAATTGCACATTTTGAATTGGAGGTTGGGCTTCACCGCATGACACAAGCACCATGCATGCTAACATTTTTTTTTTTTATATCTGACAAACTGTTCCGCGCAAGTCGACATTTTTTCTAGGGCATGTTTTTGAAATGTTTCCCTACAAAGTGTATATTCTAATTTTTTCCTACTACCGGTGGTTTGATATATGTACACAACTCCTTTTTTATCATTTTTTTCGACAACTTGACAAAAATTTTGATTTTGATTTTTTCACAACTATTTTAAAACCTTTATACTGGTGTTATTGGAAAGGCCGTTAAATAATCTGCATTTTGTGTTCCTGCAATTAGTGCCTAACCAATTGTTTTAGCAGGAAAAAAATGTTTTCTTGGACCCCTAAAAATTGGTCAATTTTCCGCGGTAGCAAAAGAGTTAATGAAATGTGTCAGTGCTAGCAGGGAGCAGGTGTACTAGAAGTGCATGACAAAAGATAGCCAGTACTTTAAATTTCTGGTCTGTGATGCAGAAACGCAGGGATTACAGGTAAGGAAAGGTACAGAGGGTGGAGGGAATCTAGAATAAACACTGGAAATGGTGGCAAGCTAAGTCGCGTAATTGTGTTCTTCCTGCTGTTCATGAAAATGGGACTTTCAGCTTGGTATCCTTGAGCGTGCATTTCGGGGCACCTTTAGCCCTTTGCGGTCCGAAACTTTTACCCACTTTCCAGCCGTCCTGGTCCGAAACTATTTTGCCAGTTTCTGGTGCCACAAAGAGAAACGCAAACTGTGCAAGAAAAACTCGCAGGATATTTACTTTTTCTCTTTCATTCTGCTTGCAACTCCTTTACCAATATTTGAGCAGCGTGTCAAACTGCTTGAAGCATTCTCCTGGGTGCAGGCCAGTGTTTATACAGCAGGTTTTGCAGAAAAACACAGGTTCCCTCCTGCCTCCCTTTGTTTCTCTATCACTGCCAACAGCACAGTCCTTGCTGCTTTGGCCTGGGAGCTTGTAGATGAAATGGCTCGTCCCATCTAGCCTTTCCTCGCATTCCATGCGTGCAGACGGGCCCCCTTTTTTGGCTCGAGCCCTCAGGTCACCCACCAGCTGTTGGATGAGGTTGCGGCGGTGCTGCAGGTGTCGCTGCTCTTTCTCGCCATTATTCTGCAGTTGTGTGTGCCTCCAAATAAAACTTTTGACAGTGGAAACCTCTAAAAGCCAGAAAAAAAAAAGCTTTCACCACCATTTCATTGTCTTTCAACAAAATGCGTAGCTCGCAGAGTAATGATCAGCCCAGGGCCGACTCCACCACCGTCTTGGTCTTCGTCACTCGCTTCTGTCGAAGGCACGTAATTTTCTTCCTCCCTGAAGTCGTCATTGCTTTCACCAATTGCACCGCCATAAAACACACGTGATGAGAAAGCAGCCATGCTTCTCAGCGAACAGCGTGCACGAGAAAATGTTCTGAGGTCCACAAGGCCCGTGCTGAACATTGGGCTGCACCCTAGTGCAAAAAGAAGTAAACTTAAAGAAAGTTCACTTATCCCTCAGGATATGGCACATCATGTATACAATGTATCACAGTGAGAAAAACCACGGAATTTAACCTTGAACACCCAAGTCGGGCGGAACCTGACAGCGGACCGCTATGGCCATGTTGTGTTTTCGTGCAGGGCCCGACAACAGACTACAAAGGGTTAAAAGGACCGCCAACTGAAATTTCTCGAGCATATGCAGATGAAGGTCATCTTATATATGCAGTCAGTAACATGGGAAGCAAATTCATAACTGAACCGGGAAAAATTCTTTGCACTGAAAGTACTGAAAATTGATAGGTGACGAAGTTTGGTGCCTATACTTGTCATTGCAGCTGTAGGTGCATCACGTGACATAAAAGCAGTGTAGCCAGCTCAATTTAAGAAAGTGTACCAAGAAACAAACACAAATCTGTTGACTGATTGTTACTCAGTGAACGCTCGTTAACTCGAACTTCAATCATTCGAATTTATGGATAATTCGAACTGTACAATTTGGTCAGGCCAAGCTTTGTAGAAGTCTATGTGTGAACAAGCCCGTTAATTTGAACCTGAGTAGCTTCTGCAACAAATAATTCGAACTACGCGCCGACGGCCTGGCGCTTGGCACATGACCAGAAGAAGGCACCCGGTGCCTACACACAAGGCTACAATAAAGAGAGAGGGTAAAATTTGGTGAAAACCAATCTAAATTCCCCATTCTGGACGTTTCTCGGGACGTATTTTTTGCCGATTGCGTCGATGAGGACGTCACGTCAGTGGTGTGCAATGCGCTGGCAGATGAGGATATCATTTCTCGGGTCAAAAGCGCAGAACCTGTGGCTGCCAGTGACAATGAGGAGGAGGACGATGCAGTACCAGTGCAGCCGTCAGCTCAGAAGTCATGGCCAGATTGAATGCCACTCCTCCCTTCTTCAGCTTCAAAGAAGGCAAAAAGGAAACCTTCCGATACGTTTGCTCATTAGAGCGAAAAGGGCTGGCTGTCACCTTTGAAAACAGCAACAGGCAGACTGTGATCGCATACTTTTTCAAGTATCAAACTGTTAACATGCCCTACTGCTTCTGAATGACAGTGTACTGCTGTTATCCTTCACTTTCATTAGTTCGAACCTTCATTAATTCATGCTGAGATGGCTTCCCCTTGCGGCTCGAATTAACGAGCTTTTACTGTAATTGCTTTCTTCCTTTCAACAGTTTTCTATCAAAAAACATTAATAAGGGCTGCTGCCTTTGCATCCAAGCAGAGGCGACAGTAGCTACTCCCCTACAGGTGTTCAACGTTTTTCCAAACAACATGCTCATTCTAGCTCATATTTCACAGGAAAATGCATTCTGTGATCTATTTATTCTGAAATTGCTGTCAGTGGCCACAATTACCGTGTTACTTAGCGGGCAAATAAATGCTACCTTTATTCTTGACTAGATCAGCCTTCTTTTTTGCACGGACTGGTAGAACCCTCTATCGGTGTTAAAACAAAACATATTATGCAGACGGGCTCAAGTGCAAAGCATTGGCATGCAGTATTCCGCCTGCCACTGTTTAAGCTTAAACCATGTTTTAAATAGTATTTCTTTATCTGCATGTGCAAGTACAAGCAAGTTGCATTGTAGTTCAACGTCATGGTTGCTAGCATAATGATGCATTGATTTTGGTGGCTGTGCAGCCTACATAACCTCGGTGGAGCTGAAACGTGCATTTATAAATTTTTTAATGACACTGCCGGCAAAGTGCACGGTGTTTGGAGTGATGTTCTTTCATTTTGGCTGGAGAACATGCACTCGACATGTTTCAGTTGTCGTGCGTAAGTAAGCCCGACTGTGGAGGTGACCATGGTGGCGGTGCAGGGCCAACGAGTACCGGCTGTGCAACTGGCTAGGCCAGCAGGAGGACCGCAACCGGGTGCTGCTGTACCAGTGCGATAGCCAGATGACCTCGTGGACCCAGCGCTGCATCCGGCAGGCCGACTGCATCCTTATCGTGGCCCTGGCTGACCAGGAGCCCCTCGTCGGACAGGTATCCCACTGCGTGGCCAGGGAGAGGGGAGGAGGGGTCCGTCTTTTTTTGCTGATTTAATGGGTGGTTGAACCAGCGTGCACATTTCGCCATGACCATCTTCCTCTGTGGGCATGTCGCTGTACACGAGGGAGGGGCCACTTCATTTTGCAGCACCACTTAGCGACGACTCCTTTTAGGCGTGCGTGCAACATGGTGTAGTGGGCAAAGAATGCACAACATGAAGGAAACAGCGCAACAAAGCTAGGCTCAGATCCCATTAGATTGAAGAGAATGCTTGAACATGAACATTTAGAAGAGACCTCGAGCTACAAAGTTATTGGGCAAAGGAGAATGCACAAAAAAGGAGCAGCTCAATAAAGCTTGGCTCAGATCCCATTAGATTGATGAAAATGATAAATAGCTCAATAATCAGCGAATAGCATGAATCGCATTTTCAAAGTGCTTGAACTCCACCTCGAAATGTTATCATCATCATGTTACATAAGCGTCGCAAGAGCTCATGTCTCCCAAGTTCCGCTCTATCTCGGGCCTTCTGGAATAGCACCCCAGATCTGCTCCTCTGTGTAAATGTCGCGACCCATAATTTCTGGCTTCAGAATGCGTGTGATGTCTGGTTGAAATGTGTGTGTGAATGTCTCAGCATTCTGATTTGTAACTTCTGGGCAGCTCACAAAGTAGCTAAGGAATTAAAAAAAATCACAAATACCGTACTTACCCGATTCTAACGCGCCCCCGATTCTAACGCGCACCCGATTTTCGTGGCGAAAAAACCAAAAAAACTTGCACCTCCGATTGTAACGCGCACGGAACTTTATGACCCAGACAAACGAATGCGGGAGAAATGGGCAATTTATTTCCCGAAGTAATCTCACTCATCTCACTCCTCGTCGCTTTCCGCTGACCACAACATCTCGTCCTCGGTGCCACCAAGAGCGTTCGCGATGCCACACTTCTGAACGAACGTTCAACCATGGTCGATGGGATCGTGGCCCACGCCTCGCACGCCCATGCCGCGAGCTTCTCCAGAGCCGCACGCTTAAGCCGACCGCTCGTTTTGAACGCGTGAGAGCCGCTGCTGCCATTGCTGTTATCAAGTGCGCAAGTGGAACGATTTGACGATTTGTGTGAACGCCGATAGAAAAGCCTAGGCGCTTATGCTTCCTGCGTTCGAAAAATTGTTGCTAAACATGGAGGAAGTCTTCCTCCATGTTGCTAAAGGCTTTGACGCCATCTCGAGATGGCGATGGCGATGGGTGGGGACGAAATTTCCGCCGTTTCGGCAGTTTCGGTTTAGTATCCTATTCTAACGCGCATGCGATTTTTCGGCCTATTTTTCCGGAAAAAAGGGGCACGTTAGAATCGGGTAATTACGGTAAGCAGTCAAATTGAGATGTAGCAGATTAGATAAGTCAGAACCACAGCTTCTTGCGCGTCTAGTACAGTGGTTTAAGTACAGCAGGCACAAATTTCAGGGTGGCACTAATTTGAATAATCTCCAAGCCAAAGTGCATTGCGTACAATGTGTTAAATTTCTGCATTTGCAAATTTATTCTCCTGCGGCGAGGAAGGATCCTGATCTGCGAGCATTTCTACAGCGGCAATATGGTCTTGAAAATGAGTCGGAGCCGTGGTCTAGTACATGTGGTTGAAAACAAATTATGCCATGTTTGACCATGAAGACAATTGTATTTTTGTTTTATTCCATCTCACTCTGGTTTCATTTCACTCTAGTTTTGTTTCAAT
Organism: Haemaphysalis longicornis; assembly: GCA_013339765.2. Lineage (NCBI taxonomy): Eukaryota > Metazoa > Arthropoda > Arachnida > Ixodida > Ixodidae > Haemaphysalis > Haemaphysalis longicornis. Next base: position 113,629,687 of record CM023448.1, on the reverse strand, counting down.
CACTGCTGTAGGTGATTAGCAAGCTGCTGTTTTAAAACAAATCATGTGATGCTGCCGTTGCCTTTCGGCGACCAGGAGGAGTATGGGAAAACGGCTGTAAAGCAAGTTTTAGTGCAGCTTCCTTAAACCGTATAGCAGTGTGTATGCTAGGATAAAAGGGTAATGCTAGCTCAAAGTTTCATTGCACTATTTAGCTCACGGGATTGATATTTGAAAACAATCGTATGTTTGCACTTTTGCACTATACTATGTACTAGGGCAGCACGTATGTGCAGCATATCATAGTACGTATGGTTAGTGCGTAGCAGCGTATTAGCAGAGCCGCACAAGGATGTACACAACTGGTAACGGCGTCTGACAACCACTGTCGCCATTGCGCCACCTCGTGTGCGTCTGTGTGGTGCTGTTGGCGAGCTGAACAGGCCCGTGTTTTCAGCGCTGGGAGTGTAGTGGGCCTCCTCGTTCTCTTCGTCCTTCTCCCCCCTTGGGCGCAGCTGGAGAAGCAGGCAGAGAGCATAGCGCAGCGCACCCAGAAGGAGCTGGTGCTGCTGCACCGGGAAGGGGCAGACAAGCCGCGCAGCACAGTGGCCTGGCTCAACATGCGCTCCTGGTGCTCCTCCCACCACCACATCCGCTGCCCCAAGCGCATGTTCATGCGCCACTCGCCCTCCCGCATTGTGAGTGTGCTACGGTATAGTCCGCTTATAGCGAACCCGGTTTTAACGAAATCCCGGTTATGACGAACAAATCTCCAGATTTCTGTTTCTCGATGTGTTAATTGTAAACCCTCCCGCAGCGCCTGCTCCTATTCAGCCGGAATTACCACCACTCAGGATACTAGTATGAGAAGAAATGCAAAAGAGTAAACTACAGTCATCTGGTTGCTTCACACACTACTGGATTTGTGAAGTGCCAAAAACAAAAGTCTTGTTTTACCCTAAATTAGGTACTAAATTTTGCTATACTATAACAAAGTGTTACTTCTTTCTGAACCAAACTACTTGACTTGTGGGCTCAAATCTGTTGTGGGCTCAAATTTGAAAATTCCCATTTTGGGGGTTTTACTCGCCACAGCTACACCTGGGCTATGAAGGCATGTCGTAGTGGAGGGCTGTGGACTAATTTAGACCACCTGCAATCTTCAGCGTGCGGCAAAATCTCTACACACAGGCGTTTTATTCGCCTCTATCAGAAAAGTGCAGCTGCGGTCAGGATCCAACCCATCTATGGGCTGCCTTATCCACTGGGCCACCACGGCGGGCATTTTTTATCAGTATGCACACCAGTTGTGTAACCCGTGAGTTATAACAATACAGTATCGAAGTGCCAGCAGTTAGGGCAGAAAGTAGCGTTCTCAGAATTTTGTTGTTTTTAAGTTTTTACCCAGCATTTAACACGTTCACTGCGTCGTGGGTCACTGGTGGGTCACAGCCTGTGCTGCTCCTACACAGCAGTGAAGTTGCGAGCCTGCATCTGCTTGCGGATGCGATAACGTCATCACACGTGAATGAAGAGATACGATTCTTGTTGCATGAGGTTATAAATTGCCAGAAGAATACTTTTCTGGTGCTAAATTCCATGACCCACTGGTGACCCACAGCGCACTCAATGAGAATGTTTTCGTGCTGGGTGCGGTGTGACTCACCGGTGACCCACACTTGCAAACGCTCCGTGATGTGCTGCCGTGTGAGGTTTGAAGTGCAACCAATGTACATATGGTATACATATATATTGCATTGGACATGGGGCGCCGCTATTGTTTTCAAGTGGCGGCCTATTTCTCTGTTGTGTTTGTATCGTTTATCTTTCAGCTTTGTATCTTATATCTCTTTGTAACTTTGTAGCGTTGTATCTTATAGCTTTGTACCTTTCAAATAAACGCGCTGAACGCCAGCAAGAAAAGTAGCAGCACCATCTCTTTTGGAGCAAATGAAACAGGCATAGACACGTGACCCACTGGTGGGTCACTCCGGACGTAAAACGAGACCTCAAGAAAGCATGCTGCAGCGAACATGTTAACAACATGGAAGCATAACTTTGCAGACCAAGTGTGTAGACTAAGCAGTGTGTGCACAAACCGACACAACGCAGCTTGCCGGAAAGGCTGCCTTCCAGATAGGAGGAATGATTGACAGGTTTCGTGTTACTGAAGCGGTTCTTTTTTTCTTTTTACCTTGTTGGTTGACACCAGCTTATGGGACCTGGTTAGCTGGATATAATGATCCAATGCTGCAGCTGCTTTTTGTGTGTGTGTGGTGTGGGGGGGGGGGAGGAGTTACTGGAAAGACATGAGAGAAGCAGTGGTGGGTCTTCTCCTTCACAGAAGGCATCAGTCGTTCACTGTTTCTGAGGCCTGGAAAGATGGAAGAATGCGCTAACAGGGGTGGGACTTCTGCCATGCTTACAGACCAGGTTCTGGCACTTAATATGCCATGGCAGCACCTCTCTCAGTCCAAGGACTGGAGTTGGCTAACACTGTGAGACTCACTTGTTGTACAGACCATTACAATATAAGTGGTTCACTTTACTGCATAACATACAGCGAAGTTGACGGTGCCAGTACTATTATAAGTGGGTTGGACTGTATTAGCGTTTCAGCACACACCCAGGTCCCTGTAGAACTCATTTCTCTCCCCTGCAAGCTAGCATATCTCTCACGCTTCTTCCAAGTTTCAACATTGTCTCTGGTTTTTGGTCGTTTGAGCTGCGCTGTGGGCCCAGTCAGTTTGAGTGCCGTGTAACGTGTTAATAATTCTACTGATCACAAGCTTTCGGCCAGTGACAGGTCTTTCATAAACAGGCCCAGTGCAGTTTCCATGAAAGCCTGTGTGGTCCTTCAGCGGCTAAAGCAGAATAGGCCCTCGTCTAGGTTGCTGTTGTGCTCATGAGTGAGGTTTTCTTTTATCCAAACCCTTGTGGGGCCTCGGTGGATGAAAAGAGGGCTTTCCGCCACCAGAAATGGGATCCTTGAAAGCTTCTAGTACATCAGCTCTGGAAAAAAAAAAAAAAATGCTTGCACCAGATGAAGCATTGTAGTGTGTACCTAGCCTCAAAAATATGCATTTTTAGTGGGGTCAAAAACCTGGCCCGAATAGGCAGCAAAAAAAAAAAAACAGCAAAGGATGGAGATCTAAAAGTAGATTGTTTCTTCTATGTTTATTTGTTGGGTACTTTGTACTGTTATACAGTATGTACAATTATTTTACGTGAAATTGAAGCAGGAGGAAATTTCTACAGCATACTTTAAAGGGACCCTCAATACTTTTTTTTATTTTTTTTCTACATCGCAAATGCTTTCAGAAAGTAGTCAGCCAACACATCCAGTACTTAGATTAGGGGGTTGCAAAGTACCTCAGCCAAAAATTACGACTCTATACCCATCAGATAACTTAAAAACTTGCTCAAAAGGTGTTTTTCTTTCCTGGTCTTGGCGTTCTACGACCGCTTGAATTACATTATTACAGCGATGTAGTGGCTATTGGCCGGCTTTCCCTCAGTTGCAGCAATGAACACATTCGATCGTCATCATCATCATCAATAGCCTATTTAGGTCCAGTGCAGGGTGAAGGCATCTCCTATTGACCACCACCCACTTTTGGATAGCCACTTGAAAAGAGAGCCACTAAAGCAAAAGCTGAAAGGGAACGCGTATCTGCTGCGCCAAGCAAATGATGCAGTGTCACTCCATGCTGGCGTCAAGTATAGCTTTCACAGTGCTTCCAGATGCGAAGGAAAGAGTGAAAGCATTTATCAGAAGTGTTGCAGAGTCCCTTTAATAGTTCTTACATCAATCATGTGCATTAACATTGCTTTTTCATGTTGCATTTAAGCATTTATGCGCTTTTCAAGAAGTGTTATTGAAATGTCTGTCAAACCAAGCGACCATTTTCAAGGAATATTATTGAGAGGGTTACTAAGTAGTTGCAGTGAACACGTGAAGGCCTATTGTGGCTGTGCAGGGGCTTGTGTAGGCTTCTGTGTGCCGTGCTCATTCCCCAGTGGCCCACCCTGCCTTAGTGGTGCCTAACGGGGGTTGGCTGTGTGCTTCATGCAGGCGGAGGTGTACAAGAAGGTGCAAGAGGGTGTGGTGAACGTGCACTCGGACTTTGCGCGTCTGGCGCGGTTCCTCACGGGCACGTCCATAGGCCTGGTACTGGGTGGTGGAGGAGCCAGGTGGGTCTGACGGATGGCTGACATTGTGTTCGCTGCACACGTGGGGTCCAGCCCCATCTCTAGCAGAGAGGTTTAATACGGCACGACCCCATTAAGTGACCCTGCTGCCTAATTGGACTCGGGCATGACAGGCGAGCACGGTCGCTGCTTGCACTTTGCAGCCATCAACAATGGACAATGCTACTCAGAGTCAGTCATCTGGCTGCAGTAAAGTACTTGCCAAATGAAGAAATGGCATTGACTTGAATGAGTGACTCACCAAATTCACTGTAGCTTGCTTTGCAGATGCCCTGCCATTGTTGCTGGCACACCAGTTTACAAACTTTCTATTAATGTATTGTGAGACTTGCCATCTGGTGGAAATCACATTGATGTAGTACAGCTGAACCTCGGTATAACGACGCCATTAAAATTCCTAATTTACTTTGTTACATTGAAAGTCACGAGTAACATTAAAAATAGGGGTGTGCGAATATTCGAAACTTCGAATATTCGATTCGAATTTTTTGGTATTCGATTCGATTCGAACGACACTTTTATTGTTCGAAATATTCGAACCATCCAAAACTAAAACTAAAAAAAAAAAAAAAAAAAAAAAAAAATTCAGAGGGTGTCTGTATCGGTGTTTATTTACAGTGGACTCTCGTTGATACGATTCTGGGGGTGCGAATTTCGGGATGATACGAATTTCCGAAAAGTCCCGGCGAAATTGCATCGTTTGCAATGGGAAAAATTTCGGCTGTTACGAACGGACCTGCGCGGCCCGGCGGAAGGTACGAACGAGCGGCGAGGCACCCGACTGCTGAACGAGCAAGTGACGGCTCTCGCTCCCCTGTTTGTCACTCTTTCTCCAGAAAACGGCCGGGCTGTTGTTTTCTGCTCGCGAAAACGCTCTGCGCACGCCCAACGCGCTGACACCGCCGCGAAACCACCCCCACGCTGCGCGCGGCGCGCGCAAGCGACGTCAACATGGCGTCGGCTCCAGCCGCGAAGTGGCGCGGGCGCTCGAGCGACCGCCTTTTAAAATGCGGCTCAAGGGAGACACGAAGTTGCTTGTGCGGTAAAGGAGCTGATAATTCATACGATAACGTACTATAAAACATCATCCGCGCCGCTAGTGAAAGCGCCCATAAAATATTTGCCGGGGTGCTAAGCCTAAACAGTCTCTGGCGGAGCCAAGCCGGCTGTCTCGTCTCGATCTCATCGCAAGTAGTCAGGCTCCTCCATTGTGCCGCGCGCGCACCGCGTCATTTTCTGACCGAGCTAGGCGCTACCGCTGGGCGCGCGAAATCGGCGATGTGGGCTTGAAAATACAGCGCTCACATAGCCGAGGCGAGCGAATCGCGTACAAAACCGCATCATGCGGTTCACGCTGGGCTGTTGCGGCGTGTAGCGCGCTTGGACACCGGGAGGAGACAAGCGCGAAGCTTTGAAACCGTTACGCGCTTCAGAAAGGACTGCTTTGCGACACGGGGGTTTAAAAAAAGCAGAAAAATCACGAATTTCTTCACGCAAAAGTAGGAAAAGAATAAACGAAAACTTTTTTCAGCGCTAAATTTTTTGGTCTGTGTTGGTTCATACGAATTTCGGATGGTACGAATATTTTTCGCAGTCCCGCGAGATTAGTATAATCAAGATTTTACTGTATCAGCGCGCGGCAATGTGCACGGGCTCGGGCATGCCAGCTACTAGTGTCTCAAGTGCGCGGCTGTTTTCGATATCTGGTAAAGTGGTGACGAGCAGGAGGTTGTCACTGCTCCACGAACATGTCGAGCAGTTAACCTTTCTCCATGTTAACATTAAGTGAGTGCAGACCCAATCTGTTGATTGCAATGGTATTGTGTAATTCCTAATTTTACTTTGTGCGATTTGTTGTGCAATAAAGTTGCAGTTTTTGTGTGTCTCTAGATGGTGAAAACATTAATTTTACAAAAACCATAAGTATTCGTATTCGAAAAATATCGAAAAATATTCGATTCGATTCGAACTTTGTTTTTATTATTCGAATTCGCTTCGAAATTAAAAAATTGATATTCGCACACCCCTAATTAAAAAGCATGAACCACATGAAGCATTGTCTGCACGCAAAGGGCAGCGTGCATACGGCAGGTGCACTGACACTGCTGTAGATATGACTACCACAATGCGTGGCACAGCCAGCAGTGGCTACACGATGCTGGCGGCAACTGCAAAGCTACGCAGGTCAACTGCAGCTCATTGCCGCCTGCTGGAATGGAATGCTTCGTGCAAACAAAGTTGCACATGCAGAAATTAAACTGCTGATGATGCAGGTATAAACGGGGCTGGGGATCTTCATTCACACCGCTAGTGGTAGCAGCAATAGAATATCTGTCGTGATGGTAAGCCTGAACTCCTCTAGTCAGGAGGAGGAAGACTTGGTTTCTCTGAAAGTTTAGAAAAAGCTGCCATGGGCACACCCTTCCCTATTGGCTCAAGTTATTTTCAGTGTTTTGCTATTTTGCAGCATCTTTGTTACCACCCTAGCTCATACAGTGAAAGGCCATAGTTCTGCTTGGGGGCACGGCATTCCTGCCTGAAGCAAAGGGCTGAACTAAGCTTTTCAATACTTTCATTCCTCAAATACTTCAGAAGAGTTTTCTGAATGCATAGCCACGCCACATGGTACATTGCCTTGGTTGGTAAAGCATTTTTTTCGGCAGTCAAGAATGTGTTTTGCTCGGTGAACGCATGTCTATGAATGATCTCTGAAAGAGCCGCGGAACCAGCTTTTGGAGAGTGTGTTATGGCGAGCTGTGTGCCCCACTTGTCTTACCGTTGCTTCACCGCGTGCCCAGGGGCTGCGCCCATGTGGGCATGATCCGGGCCATCTACGAGGCGGGCATCCCCATTGACATGGTGGGTGGTGTGAGCATTGGCGCTCTGGTGGGTGCCCTTGGTGCCAAGAGGTCAATGTCACCACCCTCGTCCAGAAGGGCCGCCACTGGTCCAAGGTATGTGGCCACATCGCCCCTCCCATTGCGCCCACTGCTTATGCTTCATCTTCGTGCTGGTCTTACACCTTGCATTTTGATCAGTAAACAGGCCCACGAGCTTTGCCAGTGCTGAGAGCGGTATTTTTGGATGTACATGTTGTTCCCATTAAGAGCACAGTTCTTCTGGCTGTAATCAGGACCACTGTTGGGGAGGGGGATGCAGGGGGGCTGCTTTTTTAATTCTGGAAGCGTTACGGTGGTGCTTTGCAAAGAATGAGAAAGTTTAGGACAATTAGAAATGGGATGAGAACCCCACTTCTCATAAGTAGAACCAGGCTATTGCTGCTCATGATGCATGTGAGAGAGGCGCAGGTTGGAATGCTAGTCCCTGTCATCGAGAGCAGGACCGTGATTGTGCCCCTCATTCCACTCTTCACTAGTATGATGAGTCCTTTAGGAGGAGCAACAAATCATGATCCTGCTTCTCATTCTGTCCTCCACACCAGTGAGTAGCAGTGTGCCAAGGGATGCCATCAATTGCACTCCAAAACTGTGTGCAATGCTAGCAGCACTGCATAGCCAGCTTGCTCCAGAAAGGTGCAATGGCCTGGCAGCTTTTAAAGGCGATAGTCTTTCGTTGTCTAATTAAACCCGAAAACCTTGGTCTGTCTGTCTGTCTGTCCCTCGATTCAGCCACCCGGCCAAAAGGTAAAAGAATGATGAAACGAGAAGTTTATGTAGGCAACACCTTTCCAGACCACTAAATCTAGAAACACACTTCATGCTTGTCAACAGGGTCGAGCGAAAAGAAAACGTTAGGCATATTCGATGCAAAACACCATTTCATAAGTGGTACTTGCAATTGAATAACTTAAAATAGATGTGTGCCTGGCACTTGTGACAGCAAATAAAGAATACGCATTGAAAACAATATCTTGACCCAAAAATACAAAAAGGGCTCGCAGCGCCCTTCCAAGTCCAAGGGTAACGAAAGCTCGTAATAGATGGCTTGCGAGAAGTAGAACACGCAAAAATTGAAATGACTTGAGCAAACCTTACCATGTTCGTAGTGAGAGGAGCGTGACGGAAAGGGAAGAGCATGAGAGGTGGGTGGGGAGAGAAGAAAGGCATTTACGTGGCAGGGGCAGCAGGGGACTGTTGGCTTTTGACGACACTTGCAGCAAAGTGAGCAAATACGTGGGCCCCCCCCTTTTTTTTGTTTTTTCTCGCTCTCTGTTTACCATGTTTCAAGCCTTATACGCATTCAAATCAAACATCATCCAACCCAAATGAGGCGCTTCAAATGCCATTCGGAATCTGCCATGCTCCACTACAATTTCGATGGCAGTGACAAATTTTGGCATTCACTTGCCACACTGCAATGGTGGTGCTGCCATCCAGTTCCGTTTTCATACAGTAAGGTAGCATTTAAAATCATAGATATCCCTTGCAGTAAAAACATTGCCACCTGCATTTAAATTAGTTAATATTGCAATTTCCCCCCGCCCACCCCCCCCCTCGCTTTTTGTTTTACAAATTGCAAATCACTTTCAAAGCGTTTAATTCCTGCTAGCTGGAAGGGAGAGTGTAATGTCAGTGAAGCTTGTAACAGTAGTCAGTATTTTTTCAGGGAGAAGAATTGCATGACACACTTGTTGAAAAAATTGTTTATGCTTATTCAGTGTTCAGTTTTCAGTATTAATTTCTCGAAAGCTGCATAAAGGCACTGGGGTAAGGCACAAAAACATTTGCCTTGTGAAGCCATTTGAGGGCCTAAGTTACCATCTGCAACGTTCATTTGGCTCAAATGGGCTCAAACACATTCGAGCTGCATGTCATTGAAAGACCTAGTGGAGCAGCATAACATTCCCATTTGAGTCGAATGACATTTGGTTCAAACGCATTCAAGACGCCAGTGGAGCACGGGTATTACAGGCTGAGGCTGTTATACAGTATGTGCAAACCTCGTACTGTTACAATTAACTGGTCTTGCATGTGCTGCCACTGGAGCTTACGGTTGCAAACATTGTTATACAAGAGGCCTCATTAAAAACAAAATTTTGGTGAGAGCTTAGAATATTTGTACAGTCGAACACGGATATATCGAACTCCAAGGGGATCGCGAAATAGTTCGATATATGAAAAATTCGATATAAAAAATATGGGCTCTGAGACATCACCTATGGCGGACGATCACTTACCGATCGTCGCATTCAAGAATGACAACTAATTCCGCACTCACGGCGCAACAGGAGGCTTTATTTCTGTGAAAAAAAATCGCTGACCTTGGCCTGCTTCTCCGTCCTGGAAATGAAATTAAAGACGCTGGTCTCGATCTTCTCGAGGCTGCACAACTAGAAAATTCCAGCAGTACGCTGCGCCTTCGCACACCATGCACAACACGCACGCAAAAGGACAGTGCGCACGTACCACAAGAACTTTGAAGGTAACAAATCCAAGGCTCTCTGAACGGACTCCAACAAAGCGCTCGCGATGGTCATCTCCGAGAGAAACAGTGATCTCCGAAAGGTGCGGGACAACTCGCCAAACAGCAGCAACAGCACGCAAAATGCAAAAGGAGGGGCCGCCAGCGCCTCGTTCCTCTTCCCTGTCCTGAGAGACTCGGGGAAGACAGACCCGACAAAAGAGAGAAAAAAAAAACCTTTTCGGCAAGCCGGTACGTACGCAGCCGCAAAAAACAAAACAGAAGCAAAAAAAAAGGAAGTGCGCAATCGGGGCATCTTCCGTCACTAATAAGCGAGCTTATTAGTGACGCTAGGGCAACCCTACCTGGCATTGTCACATTAGGGAGTTTTAGCTGACCGTTTTAGTAATTGCACGGTTGCCCCCCCCCCCCCTGTGATAGCAAGCAAATCACTTTCAAAACATTTAATTCCTGCTAGTTGGAAGGGAGATTGTAATGTCAGTGAAGCTTGTAACAGTATTCAGTATTTTTTCAGGGAGAAGAATTGCATGACACACTTGCTGAAAAAATTGTCTATGCTTTTCAGTGTTCAGTTTTCAGTATTGTGTTCTCGAAAGCTGCATAAAGCACTGGGGTAAGGCACTAACATTTACGGAAGCCATTTGAGGGAGTTACTGGGCAAGCGCAATTTGTTCTCGTAGGGGTGATTAGTTCCGCAAGCCATTCTTCGCCATGCCCGCGCATTCCTCACATCCTCCTCAACCTCAATCGGGGGGTGCAGCGAACGCCGAAGAGCACCATCCAGCTCGGCGCGGCGTTCGATATACGCGATGTTGGGAAAAATACGGTTCGATATAAACGTACGAATTCCTATACTTTTACACAGAATTTTCAAGGGGATAATTTATGAGTTCGATATAGACAATAATTCCGATATAGGCCGTGTCGATATATCCGTGTTCGACTGTAGTTTACTTTCTTTTATTCAGAATCGGGAACAGGGAATCATTCTGTCCTATCTTCGTCACATGCACACCTGCCATTCAGCTTCAAAGGTCCCGTACTACTACGTCATAGCTGGAAGTGTCAGTATTGTCGGCAATCAAATAACTGGCGTCTAGCCAGCCAGGAGGCAAGAAAGCGCTCTTTGTTACCTCTACTAGTGCCCACTGCCAGGTTGGGGTTGCATATAAGAACTGCCACGAACAAACTGGAGGGCTTGTGTTCTAGAAGTGGTGGCAAGCTTTGTGGCTGGTGGCAGCATAGCTTTGGTTGGCGTTAACCTGGTCACTTCATAATAACTGATTTACAACTATCCTTTCACTTGAACAGATGATGGTTTTCTCGCCAACGAAAGTAGTCATGGCAAGTATTTGTGACACTATCGTGCCCCACGCCTCTTCAAATAGATAGTAGTTTATATAGATGCTTCAAATTCAAGTTTTGACGTTTTTCCATTCAAATTTGGCGCTTTCCGCATGCGCTATGAGAGCTGGCGCCATCTACTGAGTAATAAAGACACTTACATCCTGATTTTTTTTTTCACACGGCGCCGATTTTTTTAAAGCATCGTCGGAGTCATGCAACGGTTGCTCTGAAGAATACAGCAATGGCATTGACAGTGCGCGTGACCGCACCACGGAAGTACTGCATTTCTAGGGATATGGACGAGCCTACATGCAATTTTTGTGTGATATTTACAGCACTGACTCCGATGACAACTTCTATTCATCGGTTTTTAGTATGGAAAGCGAAAGTTCGTAAAACTAGCCGGGAACCCAATACAAGCCCAGAAAATGCAAAAGTATTGAAACTGCAAATTGTGCTGTGAACAAAAAAGAGTAGATCAGAAAACCAATGTTTCTGCGATGCTGTGCGGACAACCTATGTTTCACAAGTTCGAGGTACTTGCTTTCCCTGTAGCACGAAACCCGCTTTGTCTAAGGTTGTTGGGTTGTGTTGTTGTGTGTGTGAGTTTAATGTGTGGCGCGTTCGGTGCGTTTTGGCGCATGATAATAAAGATCCCCAGGTGGTCAAAATTAATCCGGAGCCCTCCACTATGGCGCGCCTCATCGTCTGCGTTGCGTTGGCGCATTAGACCCTACAATCAATCAATCAATTTTTTTTTTTTGTAAGTCAAGAAATTTTAGTTAGGCATTTCATACTTGCAGGAGTTTTGCACTGCTAGTATGCGTACACAATGTATATCTTCAATTTTTTGTTTGTTCTGTGTGTGACAGCACCAACATTTTTGCTTATTATTTGTGTTTGTCAGAAAATTTTTGTGTGCAGCTTTTTTCTTTTTTCTTCCACATTAATATTCTTTTTTTGACACAATTACCATTGCAAAGGAAATTTACCCTTCTGCATTTCGATGCCATACACTGATATGTTGCATATTTTGTGCGACCTGGAAAAAAGTATTTGCTAGATTACCCAAAATCATTGCTTTTCCCGTGGGCAGGAAAGTGCTAGACTCACGGTGCAGCTGGGCCGTGTTCGTGGTCGCAAGTAAATTGGCTTGAAATCAGCCTGAGTAGGAGCAATGGTGCCTTTTGCGTGTTCAAAAACATTATGCATCACGTTGAGAAAGTAAGTGGTAGTGTATGTACGTGAATCTGAAAATAGGTAGGTTGTCTGAAAATTTAGGATTCAATTCACATTATGCTGTTGAAGCTTATTTCCAGCTCGGTAGAGCAGCTTCTCGCCTTGAAGTGAGCTGTGACAGATGTAGTGCCATATATAAACTGTACCTGGTTCAGTAACCAAGATTGGATTGTCTTTCACATTCTTTTGTTGCTTGCAAAGATCTGCTAGGCATGCAGTTCTTTTTTCTCATATTGCCTGATGTGGCTATGTGTTCTTGATGAAGATGGCTTGTAAGGTGTTGCCACTGGAGATTGGAAAACTTCACATACTACCTCTTTGTTCTGTCTCTCTTCAGAGAATGACATCACCGTGGAGACAGCTCTGGGATCTTACTTATCCTATAACTGCCTGGTTCACTGGTATGTCGGCGCATCTTTTTTGCCTCCTAAGCCCCCCACCTTCCTTTTTTTCAGTGCCTTCACACTATCCGGGTGGCATTAAAGAGGAAAGCTCATGATTAGGGGAATGTTCACAGTAGATGATTAGGAGGCTAACCTTTTGACATGAATCATTCTAGAACTCAGCATCCACTCAGTACCATCTAAAATAAGAAATATGTCAGTTGTAAAGTACTAAGTAAAATCTGTGAAATGTTCGCTGTTTTTCATGGTCTGCCCCTTAGTGACTATTAGATGTTGCTTTGCCGAAGTAGGTGTCGCTGCACTCTGAATGGAACAGCTGTGGCCTTCATTGTTTTGATGAGCAGGTGCAAAAAATGTTCTTTGGCTTGCATCACTGACTGTTGCCAGTAAAAGCTCAAACTGCACTTTGCCATTACGGCACTGTTGTGGATATGCGACAAGTACAAGCTAATGTTTTGGTACTGCAACATGCCATTTTTGCCTTCGAGGTTTGTGTTTAGGTGGACGTGTACACAACGCAGCATGCGACTAACAATTTTTTAAATAACTGAGCTTCATTAAGGAAACTTTATTATTGATTTTATACGTATATTTTATGCAGTATTGTAAAATAGGAAGCAGTTAACAAACAAACTAGCCAACTTATAGAAAAAATCCTGCACTCTGTTCATGATGAAGTCAAATCTCAATACAACAAATTGCAATGGACTGGGGAAAATAGTTATTTTGAATAATTTTTATAGTGAAATAATAAGAAATTCATTGCACAAATTGTAGATTTGACAAATGCAGTCACCTACCTTTTCTGAGAACACGTGCACGATTGCGTTAATCTCTAACGCAGGCGAAACACAAAAGAAAAGGCACAAAGTATTCATCACTGAATGCACATTTATTTGAAGAAGTTTTTGATCTTTGCCTGGCGAGTGCCACTCAACTGCTGCAAGACGAATGCTTCAAAGTTTTCCACATTGTTGTGCACTGCCTCGGTGGCATTGGTGCACCTACCGAGAAAAGTGCGCATCTTTGCTATGAACTCCAAAACATCGGCGTTAGATAGCGACTCTTCGCTTTGGCTTGCGGGCACTGTCTTAACATCATCTTCACTCTCAACGTCCTCGTCGCTACAGTGTAGACCGCTTATAACGTATGTCGCGGGAGCCGCAAAAATCCGCACTATAAGCGGTACCGCACTATAACCAAAACATGCGTGAATGCAACCACATCGCAACCTACCTCTCAAGTCATCCTTTATTTATCATCACTCAAACGCATGGCACTTAAAATGAAAGGCCTGATCTTTATGTGTGTGTGTTTTTTTTTTTTTTTTTCCCCACATCATCCACTGCTGCAGGGTCATTGCAAGCACGGTCTTACAAACAGCGAGCACGGCTATAACTTCCGTTGCGTTTGTGTTTTGGAGGATCGTGGCTACGTTTTTAGTGTCTATGAACAGATGCCGCAGAACGTGATAAGAACGCCAGCGTGGTTTTTTTTTTTTTTTTTACCCCACCTTGTGTTCACGTATTGCCTCCTGTATTTTTACAATACCAAATGCATCAGCCCAAACCGGCCAACCAAACCCCCTCCTTCTACCCCGGCCACTCTCCTCCAATCTTCCAATCTACCCCGGCCACTCTCCTCCGGCCTTCTCAGCGCTTTAGTCGCGTGACCAGTTCATATCGGGGTGACACGTGGTGGCAAGCAGCAACGCTGGCAAAACGTGCTTCGCTGCGGCTCTGAGTTTTCCAATGCTGGCGCAAGCACCATTACTTTGGCAATCTCAAAGATCGGTTTCCTTGGCAACCAGGCACAAGCCGCTCTCGAATTCAGTTATGGTTGGGTGATGGCAGTTCAGCTCGGGGCTCCACCTTACGACACGTGGGCACTGCAGGCATACCACTAACTCCCATTGGGAAGCGCGCGATGCGTTTGGCATTGTAAAATACAGGAGGCGATGGTTCACGACGCCGAAGGCGGCTGCTTATCCGCGCAGCGTACTGGTGATGGAAATCTTCGGCTTCGCGTGGCTCGCTTGTTTGGAAAGGGAAAGGGCGGTGGCTTATCTGCACAACGTTCTAAAGCGTGAACTGCATGGAGCGATTTCTTCTCGCGAAAACATGCAGTGCAGTGCGGGCCACAGGCACGGGGACGCCGACTGGGTTTCTGTGGTTACAACTGGCGTGGTGTGCAGCGTGGTAAGAGGCGGCAACAAGGCGTCGGCCCTGGCTGCGAAGTGGCACAGACAGCTCCAGCGACTGCTTCTAACTGCTCGCTGAAATGCTGCACAAGGCGCAAGCGAGGATTCTCATGCAAGAAAAGAGCTGATAATATGGGCGAAAAGAGAAATATAAACTGCCATCCACGTTGCTTGTGAAAGCGCCCATCAAAAAATACCGCGGTGGTAGGCCTAAACATCTCTGGCACGGCCAGCCGGCTGGTCGGAGAGTAGTATTAACTCTATGGGTCGGAGCGTTTCGGATCTCCCGCCATTAGCTGCGCGTCTCCCCATTGGTGCAAGTTGTCAGGCTCCTCCCACTGCCACGCGAAGAAGCCACCGCGAGCGCAAAATCGTCAGCACGAGCATGGAAAAAACGCACGCGCAATGCCGACGTGCACGAATCGTGTGCGAAAACGGGCCATGCGGTTCACGCTTCGTAGAAACAACTTGGCGCGCGCGGACGGGGACGGGGGTCGCTATCTTCCGAGGTGTGTCAAGCAAGGTCAGTTGTGGTTATCACGTACGCACGAACTCAAGGGTGCCTATTCTTTTCTTGTGTGTCGAAGTTAGAGGAGAGCAAGGAGTGTGCGCTGCGTCAGAGGGCCGATTTCATCCTTTTTTTTCTTTTGCTACCCTAAAACGATGCCCCAGCTGTGCCGGTTGATCAGCAGACCCGCCAGAAAACCGCACTATAAACGGTATTGTGCTTCGGCCAACTGCATTCTAAGCGGTATGCTTAGGCATTGAGTTCTATGGAAGGTGAACCGGTGGTCACAAAAACCCACGTTATATCCGGTCCCGCTCTATAAGCAGTTACATTATAAATGGTCTCCACTGTATTTCCGCCTTCACAACGAATGGTGTTCACTATCTCATCAGTGGTCAGTTCAGCAGATGTGCATGCTTCATCGTCGCACTGCACGTAGTCTTTCTGCGACTTCATCCCATAAGTCACTTGTGCCGCATTCTTCGCTGTCTTGCACACTGTGTTCAGAGTCAGGTGGCATCGTAAGCAGGCCGGCCTTCCTCCAGCAATTCTGGATTGTGGTTTCTGTCATGCTCTACTAGTTGCCAGTAATCATTTCTGCAGCCTGTCGCACATTGATTTTGGTCAATTGCTTCATTCAAAGGTTAATCAGCAGTTGTCGAACGAGACCCCTCCAGTAATGAGCCTTTACGCTCTTGATGACCCCTTAGTCAAATAGTTGGAGCAGGGACGTCGCTTTTCTGATGGAGGCGAAAAGCAAAAACGCCCGTGTGTACGAGATTTCGGCGCACGTTAAAGATCCCCAGGTGGTCAAAATTAATCCGGAGCCCTCCACTACGGCGCGCCTCATCGCCTGCGTTGCGTCGGCGCGTTAAACCCTACAATCAATCAATGGAGCAGGGACGTACAGTTGGGAGGGAAGAATTCCAGCCAAACATTTGTAAACCGAATGTTAACAAGGTGGCCGAGCAGTTATCAGCGATAATGAGGACTTTTCTGCCCGCGCTCATCTGATCGTCGACCTTGATTAGCCACTCAGAGAACATCTCTCGCATCATCCACGCACGTGAATTGGCTCGATAATCACATGGCAACAAGACCAAATTCTTTATGCAGTGCAGCTTCTTGTATTTTCCGATACCAAGGGCATTAGCTTTTTAGGGCCTGTGTCATTGCAGCAGAGCAATACAGAAACTCGGACTTTGGACTTCTTGCCGTCCTTGCAGCAGCTTCTCTTAAAATGCATGGTCTTGTCAGGAAGCATCTGGTGGAAGAATGCAGTTGCATCAGCATTTTAAATGTCATCTGCAGAATATGAAGCGACGATTTCACGAAACTTTTCGTCCCTCCACGCAGCTGCACTTGCTGCATCTGCTGCCTCCTTTTCACCCGACACCACTTGCCAGGTTATTCCATTTCTTTGGCGGAAACGGTGAAGCCACCCAGTGCTTGCTTCGAAGCCGGTAACATCAAAAGTGTCAGTGAATTGCCGGGCTTTCTCGTGCAGCATGGTACCTGACATCCACACATCTTGCGAACGCTTTAATTAAGCCAAGTGAGCAGTGCAGCTTCTATGTCTTGGAAGTTTTCTAGTCAAATCCATTTTCCGGAAGGTGCAAGTTGGGACCCTCAGTGCAGCTTGGTGATCTTTTGCTCGTCCTTCAAGATTGTTGCAACCGTTGATGGTGCCATCCCCATTCCTTAGAGATGTCGATTTGCTTCTTGCCAGCGACCACTTGACAAAGAATGGCCACTTTTCTTGTAAAGAAAACTGCCTCCGTGTCCCCCCCCCCCCCCCCCCCCCCCCTCTCGGCGAGTCTACAAGTACAGGCATTGGTGAAAGGACTAATGCGCATTTAGAATCGGGCAGGTGCATGAAGAAATATAAGCAGACGGTCTGATGGTGACGACGATAGTGGCACATATGGAGCATTAGTTGTTGTTCACACCATCATGAGTAATTTCTTACGTTCGAAATTTGTTATTTTGAAGTGTTGTTTTATACAGTGACGATCATAAAATTTGATACGTTATTTTGAAACAAACAGTGTTCTGAAATTTGTAAATATTTTTTACGTTGAAGGAAAAGGCATTGGTGGGGGATTTTCGAAATGTTCGTTAATCTGAAGAAATCATTAGTCTGAGGTTCACAATAACAGGATTTTTACTGAGTTTGCCCCATTCATACGTAATGCACTGATGGCACCCTCTCAAAGCGTTCTGGAAACCTTTTGTGGAGCTTTGCGTTGCTTGATTCTAGGCTTTCAAAATGACTGTGTGGTGAGGGTCACTTGTCGAATGGGTACTCGCTGTGGTGTGTAAATGAAGGTGCTGCCTGCGTTTGCCAGCAGCGTAACTGTTCTCCGAAACTCCTCTGGTGGCATCCCCCAGGAGCTGCATTCAACGAGACCATCTACGATCTGTTTGGGGACCGCCAGATAGAGGACCTGTGGCTTCCGTACTTCACGGTCACCACGGACATAACAAGCAGCTGTATGCGCATCCACAGGCACGGTAAGCAGAACAGCCTGGACTTGTGTTGCACCAGCAAGCGTGTGATTGGTAAAAGGGCAGCAGTGCCAGCCATAGAGTTTCATACTAACATATACTAAAGGGAAATCTGGCGCTACTGTCTCGGGGAGCCGCGCTTCATCGAGCGTTCTGTCATGTACCGGACAGGCATGTTCCACTTGTCCTTGGCATGGCTCATGAACAGGCTGAAAAGTTGGCTCTGGCTGCAAAAAAGCAACAATACTACTGTAGAATGCTCATCAAATTTGTTTTGTTATTATAAAATTGAACCTGCAAAAAGATTAGTTTGTCAGTGATTATGTAGAAGCTTCATGCACGATAAACAAGAAAAAATGTGTCCCTTTTTTGTTAATTTTGGCTTCGAGACAAAAAAGAAGCCATATGGCTAGCTAAGCCAAGTAGGCGAGGAACGTTGCTAGCGGCAATGGCGCCGCCCATGGCGGCCCGCAACTGCAGTGACAGATTTCCCTGTAGTATATATTAGTATGAAACGGCGCCAGCACCTGATTTCATATTCTCTCCATAACAGCTACTATTTGGACGTATTCGCTGCTCTGTCGAAATTGCCCTAGAATTCTGCTCGTAACATTTGTGATGACCTTGTATTCGTATCGAATTAGGTGGCTGAAATGTGCCTGTAGATCAAAGCTTACACTGCTGCCCTTAGATGTTCTGCTTAAAACTGATCGTTGTTTCATGCATGCTTATAGGATGTCCTGAGATGCCCTATAAGCAGCGCTGCACCGAAAAGCACATTCCTTCATCCTGCCCATGACTTCCTTGGCATTGCTGTTCTGAAAGCTTATTTTTGACATGCTCCCCTAGCAGAGCTCCGCATGCTTCTTGTCCGGAATACTAGAACCCTGCAAACCATGGCATACCCAGGGCTGCTTGCCTTCTTCAGATCGTGCCACCTGCACTTAATGCCTACACCAAGGTGCCACCAGTGTCAATTAGAAGAGCAGCTTTACTAAAGCAGTGGATTTCCATGGCTTTCACCCGCTTTAGGAAGCATTAGTGGTTAGGGCTCGGCACATTTAAATCGACATCCCTCGGATTGTTTTGCGTGTGGGCACATTTCAACGTCTTCATGCTTTAAACTGCTTGCTACGTTGATGTGTGCAATATTCCAGGGACCACTGCTGCTGATTTTTAATAGGTGGCTCGAGGTAGGCTTCCAAATTTTTTAAGTTGTTTCGAGGACACTTATTTGGCACATTTGCTATTGTGCATGCTACTACTCTTTCCCCAGCAGTGCTGTTTTTTCCTTCTTTTTTTGTTTGTGTGTAATTGACAATCTGTAAAGTTGATACCTCTTTTTTCTTTCCTATGCCTCATTTTAGTATAGTATAACTCTGTTTAAACTAACCTCAATACAATGAAATTTCCAAGGCAGTTCATCTTGTCTTTTTTTTTTTTTTTTCAACTATCATAGTTTTATGCAATCTTGGAAATTTTAGGTAATGAAATTTGCAATGTTTTTCCCTGCACATGCTGCTTTTATAACAATGCGTGACCATGTCATGAGACAAGTAGGCGTGCACGAATAGTGGTTTTCCTTTGAAGTGATGCGAAGCGAGTATAATGCTTTTCTCCTAATAATTTGTGGGTTATGCATTTCACACACTGCTTATTTCCCCCCCCCGCAGCCATCCGCGCTCAGCAAACAATGCCTTGCGAGCGCCGGCTGCGGACAGGTCCGTTGTTTGTGGAGACAGACAAAGGGCAGGAGGCGACAAGGGGCAAAACATCAGTGGCAGCATTTATTGCAAAGTGCAAATCAAATACACTGCATACAGACTAATCGTAGGCCATAACGGTAACATTGGGAGCGCGGCATTGAACAACACTAGAGATCGAGATGGTTCGACTCACCGATGGAATACTGGAGCAGTGGGGCGCCGCGCGTGCGGGCGCACTTGGGAGTCTGAATTAGAGGGTGGTGTCTTGAAGAAGTGGGTGGTCAGTCTTCCCCATGTGTCAGACATTTGGCAGAGGTACAAGTTGCCTTCAGATAGAGCACTCAGCGTAAATTACCTACTGCTCAAAATTCAAAATTTGGAACTGATCATAACAGAAATAAGGCGCGGGCACTTGTTCAGTTCAAGAACGGAAATTCAGAAGAAGCACGTGTGAATAGGTGGGCCCTTGCCCAGTCCGGCCACAGAAATACGGTACCTATTCGTTGTGCAGGGAAACCCCTCTCCCTTGTACTTTTGCTGTGCCACATGGCATGTACAACAGTGAGCATGCTTCACGGGAACACGGGAGCATGTGGCAGCCGGTACTATCAGAGGAGCCCACTGTGGGCGCCGCAAAGCGTGGTGCATCCGCAGTGCGTTTTGGGTGGGATTGCGCTCTCACCGCATGCAATGCATCATCAGAGCCCTTTCTTATCACATGCTGTGTTGCGCGTCGTCTGCTAACCAAATCTCACTTCGAACCAGGACACTCGGATCCTCTAGTTTGAATGCGCCGCAATGACGATGCTAAAACACGATTTTTTTCCACTGTCAGTAGAATCGAGGTCGTAGTTTGTGGGGCTTGCCTTGGGTGAGGAATTTATTTGCAATAAGCATTGTGCTCACGCATTCCTTCAGTATCAGTGGTGATTACAAAAGTGACTTGACTCCTGTCAGAGCTGAGCATCTCGCGCACGTGTATTGTGGTTGTTGGCATGCTTTTTTATTGGGACGTTGCTTTTATTGACACAAATGAGATACCATTGTCAGGCGACGAGCAGATGCTCTGATGGCACGATGCACGTGGGGAAAGCACAATCCCCGGCCTACACGCACGGCCTATGTGCGGCTTCTTCGTGGAACCCACAGTAGGCTGCTTTGATGGGAACAACTGCTGCATGCTCCTCTGGGCACAAACACTTCAAGTTTGCTTTTTCACACTGCACCGATGCTGTTCAAAAATCATTACACTCAAGAGACATCCTTACAAGTACAGTAAAGCCTCGTTACAAGAGACACTCAAGGGAACCAAAAAACATGTCCCTGGTAACCAAGGTCTCTTGTATGCAATGTTGCTAACTTGGCGGAACATAGGAAAACCAACCAAACTGCTTTAACTCAAATGTCTCATATAACCAAGTGTCTCTTGTAACAGTGTCTCTTGTAACGAGGTTTCACTGTAATGTACGAGCAATCGTTGGGCGCATTAGTGACTTATGGGCACTGGAGCAAATTGTTTGTTATGCTCTGTTACGAGTTGTGTGTCAATGTGCTGTGCCCCCTTCCGGTCAGTTGTCCATGGGTATCTAGTAATTACATTTTACTAATGGCTGTTGCGCATAGTCTCTAGCTACCTTTTTTTTTTTGTGTGTGGTGTGTGTTGTGGGAATGGTGCAGTCACATTTTGCGTAGTTTAATGCTATGATTACGGTCACTGTATATGTTGTGTTCTTATGCTTTGGAAGCACCAGAGAGTGCAATGATACTATGGTTTCAGTTTTGAGTTCATCGTTGTAAAAGCAGTGACTACAGTCAAGCCTCAATGTAACAAAATTCGTAATGTAATTTTTTTTTTTGTGTCCCTAAATTTTGCTCGATTGAGATAACCCTACTAGCACTTTGGTGAGGACGAGAGAAAATGCGTTGTCTCCCTAAAGCTGTGGTGAAATAGGTTAGCATAATAAATGTATTTTTTTTAGTGAGGGTTGCCACCAATAACCATGAGAGTGCATGTAAAATGCACTTACTGCATAAACTTTGGCGAAAAGGAAAAGAAAAAAGACCAGATGCACACAGGCTGCTGACTGCCTCCATTGGTACCCCGCCGCGGTGGCTCAGTGGCTAAGGCGTTGCGCTAATGAGGGACAAGGTCGCGGGTTCGATTCCCGGCCGCGGGCGGCCGCTTTTTCTGATGGAGGCGAAAGCAAAAACGCCTGTGTGTACGAGATTTCGGTGCACATTAAAGACCCCCAGGTGGTCAAAATTAATCCGGAGCCCTCCACTACGGCGCGCCTCATCGTCGGCGCGTTAAACCCTACAATCAATCAGCACTCTATTGGTTTAATAAGCCTCTCTGCCAACTATGTATTTCACGTTTTCCAAGGCAAGCACTGGCTGGTGAGCTTTTTGCGAAGGTGGCAGAGGTTACGTGCCTGATAAGTGAAATCCGAACGCTGCGGCCATTGTGGCAACAACTAGTCATTTCTGGACAATGGAGGTAGCCTAGTTGGTTTTTTTAATAATTGCATTACATCATTGTGTCCCTTCCCAGTAGTGCCTGCAACAGGTGTAATTAAAAATGGAACACCTTTTTGGGCATGTGGCCCCTCCTTCACTCTATTTGCCACATTCTAGTCATTATCTCTCAAGGTGGTGTCCACCAATCACAAGATACCACAATAATAGAGAATTGGAACAAGAAATTGTTGGAAATACTAGCCTCTGAAGACATTGTGTAGCATTGTTGACCTTGCATTAACAAAAAGTGGCCTTTTTAAAAATCAAGGTAAGTAAGTGCAATATCAGTTAAACCTCGACATAAACAGTTGTCAAAAATGGCACTTCAGTCTGTTATATTGAAATTTCATTGCATCAAAATTCTCCACCGAGCATGCAGAAACATTACCACTGTAACTTTGGCAGTTGTAAGGACTCGTTCAGAGAAGACCCTTTATTTTATCTGAAAGTAATCTGAAATCTTTTTTTGTACCTGTTTGATTGTCAGAGGTAGCCTAACACTGCGTTCATAGGCCCATCTTCGGCCCAGTCAATCTCATGTAGCAAGTACTTCGAGGTTGTTCGCAGCTTCGCTCTCAGTGTCAGTGTCACTGCCTGGGTCCCCCTTGAAAGTTTCCAAACACATCCTGCATGATGCAGTTGTCTGTCACTTCCCTGGTAGCAACTACGCTAGAGTCGGTGTCAAGGATGTCCTCTAAAGTGACACCACCAGGGACGACCCCATCATTTCCAGGCATCTCCATGCTTCTTCAAGGCCCACCTGGTCGTCTTTCTTGGCATAACTGAGTGCATCGGCAGCGCAACGGAGCCCCTTCATTGTCCTCCGCGCTGTGGGCAGTCTTTCAGGTGCACTCGCCGTTACAGCGACACAGTTCTAAAACTCACGGTTTCAAAGCATTCGCATGAGCCAAGTCCTCTATGGCCAGTCTGTTAAGAGAACTCTAGGCTTTGCAAATTGGCATATAGTATTTGATCGCCACTTTCACTAGCAGTGTGGATGACAATCCCCAGCGCAATTTCCTCGCCACTATCATTTCCTTTCTTGAAGGTGTAACCTTATTATCACCCCAAGTTCCATTCTGGCAAGTGGTAACAAGCGCCATGAAGCGACCGCATGGCGCAGCCATGGTATCAGCCGCATGGTTTGCATGTGTGTGAAGCGATTTCGCTTGTAGAAAACACTCCATTCCTTCAGTGTTATCCATTTCTTCCAAACCGCACGCAAAATCTACGAGTTCAGCCAAGCTACTGTTGTAGCCCGCAGCGGTGATGGGGAATAGGAGTGGCAGCCTTCGCACGGGGTAGAGGTGGAGGGAGACAGTGAAAAAACAAGGATGAAAAAGAGGGGAGAGTGTGTATGGCATTGCGCTCCTTCGTTGGCAGCGAAGCAAAAAAAAAATGGAGGGAGCTGCTTATCTCCCGCTTATAACCCTTTTGCATGTGTGCCCAGGAAGCCCGCCCGCGTGGGTTACCCAAGCCACTCGCGCGGGGAGGTTTTCATCGTCACGGAGAAATTGTCCTTCTGGGTCAATTCTCTTGATTGAGAGACTTTGTTGTATTGAAGTTACAGCAACAGTTGCTTGATTATATGGAGATTAAACATACATGGTTTCCAGTGGGCATCAGGTTACTTAATCCTTGTAACCTTGTTTTATAGGGGATTTCATTACACTGAAGTTCGTTGTGCAGTAAAACCTCGTTACAATAGACACTGTTACAAGAGACACGTGGTTATAAGACATTATAATGAAAACGGTTTGGTTGGTTTTCCTATGTTCGCAATGTTAGCAACTTTGTATAAAAGAGACCTTGGTTACAAGAGACATGTTTTTTTGGCTCCCTTGAGTGTCTCTTTGTAACGAGGTTTTACTGTTTTGAGGTTTTACTTTAGTGAAAACTGTCATGAAAAAGCTTTCAGGTGGTACAGGTAAATGCTCAAAATGCAACTGTAGTGTGAATTCTACAGGAAAGCAGATAGGAGGAGGTGGGGTGTAACGGGGGCTAAAACAGGTTTGACGTTACTCCGGCTAAGCAACTGTAGAAGTGGCCCACATCAGCTGTTTTTTTTTTTTTTTACTTTTTACCTTTCTATTATGCAACGTGTGCCTTGTATCGAGCAAAGTGGTAGCATAGCATGAGGTAGAGTGCATGTCCCCTAGCTGTCCTTCCTTTGTAGACTTTAGGCATGGATGTGTTGCACGACTGTTGTATGCACAAAAATGTCACAGCATACAGTGATCCTTCATTGTGTAGTGTTTGTTTGCCCTTTAGTACGTAACAGGTGCATGTTGACTTTACGTTGAAGCCTTCGTCCTGTGCTTGTGGCATAGCATTCATCTGTAACGTCCTCGTTGAGTGCACTTACACACCAAAGTTAGTAACTGCCTAAGTTCTTTTCGTTTACGTGCCCTCTTTTTGGTTACTGTAATTGCTATCCTCGAGCATTGCACAGACACCCCAAACATGCTGGTTGCCGTTGTTGTTGCACTGGCACTAATACAGATGGGGCCTCTACTGCACTCTTTTTTTCCTGGTGCATTCTTAAAAGTCCTTGCCCATCAAATTGTCCTGTGCAGAGAAACATTGTGTTGTGTACATTGGTGTGTTCTCTTGGCCACAGTTTCACGACGAAGACTTTCCAAGGTTCTGGGTCGGCATTGAGGTGCCACCTTTGGCTGTTACGAGAATGCAATGTGTAGCATGATGGCTGTTTCGTTGGCGATCTCACAGTGGAATTCAGTTACAGCTGATTACACCACTGCCATCAGCTGTGCTCTCATGGTTTGGCTTTTGCTTCTGTTAACAAAAGCTGGCTCAAGGCGGTTGTATTTGCTTCGCTTTTTGAGTTGCGCTTTTGGAAGGTGGCATCATTGCAGTTTTGCAGCCTTGTCACCAAGCAGGTGCTGACTGCTACAGGAAAGGGGGTGCTTGCATCTGGCTACGGGTTGTCTCAACAGCATGCATCGAGTGAAAATTTGGGGCATTGCAGAAGAGCTTTCAGGCCTGCTTGTACTGGCATTGCCAGAGAGAGTTCCTTAGCCTCCACGCACACCTCTTGGGAATGTTGCACCACAGCGCAAACCACCGAGACAAGGACGAAAGAAAAAAGGGCAAACAGCCATTCTCTCGAATGGCTTGTCTCAAACAAGATACTAGTGTAATGTGAAACTGGGATGTATATTATGCTCTTGGAGTTTTGTTGCAAGCATTTTCGTGCCTTCCCAGTACTTTGATGTTTGCGTGCCCTAAATTGGTAGAACTGAGTGATTTATTATGCTTCAAAAGGCACACAAAAGTACACCTGCATGGAGCACTTTGCCTGTGGCGGAAAAAGCGGCCACCGCGGCCACAAATGAAACTCATGACCTTGTGCTCAAGCCACCGCGGTGGATGGCACAGCCTCTAACAATGGGTAGGCAAGCAGTGCATGCACAGGGGCAAGGAAGAGGTATCCAGTGAGGCAGCCTGTGTGCATGCGGTCTCCTGTTGCCGTCTCGCGTTGCACCCGTGGGGGAATGCGGTTTCTTGGTCACTGGGCATTGAGTGAGAGACAAAAGGAAAAAAGAGAGAGAGAAAGCTGCTACCTCATGCGTGCATGTGATGTTCAGTTTTTTCCCCCCCGTCTTTCTCCCAAGAGGCTTGTTTGTCTAGCCCTGCCTGGGCAGGGCACATAAATCGCGACGCAGTGGGGCAGGCATGGTGCGCAGTTAGACAACGCCTCGAGGCTTAGGCCAGAGGTAGCGCACCAGTAAATTCCATGATGTGTGCTGTAACCGACGCTGACCAAACTGGTTGATTGATGCTGACACATTTTTGACTGGGCGAGCCATGCCTCCACAACTCATCCGTCTGCAGCTGCCACCCCTCCATTTCATGTTTTAACAGTTACGCCATCCTATTCAAACACCAACAGTCACTGCTTTTCTTTTTTCTTGAGCAATTAAACATGTTAATTCCTCAAGGGACTACGAAAACAGCAGACAGTTGGCTTCAGTCAGAAGATTGTCATGTCAGGATAACAAATGCGGCCAGGTGTTCACCAGATGAGCCATGCCCATGGCAATTTCCCGCATTTGCCATTGAATGCTTTGTGTGGCTTAATGCAGTAAGAGCAGCCACAAATCAAAGAAGATTGTGTGCTTGCATTTTTCAAATACAGTGTTTTCAGCAGTGAGGCAACGGAATAATGGCTACGTAGCGAAACGGGGTATCAACAGGGATTCAGTGGCAAATAACCCTTGAAGCTGGACACATGGTGCCATCTTAGTATGGCTCTTCTAACAGCACAGTGGCCTTCAAAATGGAAAAAGTGGCCAGTTTTCTTAAATGAGTGAACGCTGGGAGGTCAGTTGAACTCTCGTCGTATTCTAGGTAAATAATTAGTTGAGCTTAGGTCTCATAATCGGAAGCAGGAAAAGAAACCAATGGCCACGCCCATTACGCAGGTGAAGTCCCCCTACAAGGTTTTACTCTGTTTTAAACTCTTGTTAATGCCTGCAATGTGAACTGCCCAATCTTTGAGGAGTTGTGTGTGTTGTCTTCACAGTCCCTTTAAAATTCTCTGCTTAAAATTTGGGTTGTCAGCCAGTCTCTTTAGTACAGAGGACAAGAAAGGGGCAGTGGTGTCTGCCTTGTTCTTACTTTTCACAATTTGCCTCAAATATCCCCCCCCCCCCCCTTCCACCCACCCTTTTTTTTTTCCCTTGATTTTCTGAATATTTTTTTTGTCTCAGGCCATTGTTGTGCAAAAAAAAAAAAATTGGCAGGGTCACTATTTTTGGTGTCACTTTCTTTTTATTCATTTTTGTTTTGTTTTTGTCTCTCATATTCTTTTTTACCACCCATGTGTGCACTAACTTTGCTTACATGTGTGCAATCTGTGGCACACTCTTTGCCAAGTGAAGTCCTGCCTACGAGTAATTGTGTTACAAGTTAAACAAGTGTCCACTTGGCTGCATTTGCTCAGGGCGAGCCTGTTACCAATCATTGGCAGGTAAAAATTGTTCCTTACTCAGCCACCTTTTGCCACCATCCTTCAACGCGGGGGGGGGGTGAGGCAGCCCCTCAAGGGAGTCACGCAAGGGGTTCTAGAGCCAGTGCTCCAACTTGGTGCTGGCTGTGTGCGGGGGAGATGCGCCCAAAGTACTCCAGGCACTGCAGTGTTGAAGTGTGGCCTGTTTCAGGATCTCTGTGGCGCTTCATTCGAGCGAGCATGTCTCTGTCAGGCTACATGCCTCCCATGTGCGACCCTGTGGATGGGACACTTGCTTCTGGACGGGGGATACGTCAACAATCTTCCAGGTGAGCCCGTTCATGGGCTGTCCACCTGTCTCCTCCCTCCTCTGTCCCTCGTCCCGGGCTGCACCCCCCTCCCCCTGGTGGCCTGTGTGCATGTGGCTAACCCTGCCTGCCTGTCTGCCCTCCTCTGTCCCTCGTCCCGGCAGCTCCCTTCTCCCTCCCGCTAGTGCTTGTCTGTCCTGCCGCTCCGCTTCAGGGCAGCCACTGGTCGCTCCCTGAACTGGCTGCCTGCCGGAAGGTCGTGTGCGCGTCAGCAGCTGGGGCACAGGCCGTAGCTGTCGTCCGCTGCGGGGCACCCGCACAGGGTGTCGCCTTGTGCTGCAATAGGCTGGTGGTGGCAAGCTCCAAAATGTGCTAGAGAGCCATGACACATTGCATTGAGACAGCCGTCAAAACAAACGGGTGGTGACAAACATGTCGCCGCAGTACCAAAAGCCAAAGAAGGCCCTTGTGGGTGCCGTGTCCGTTTGGCCAGAACGTGGAAAGTCGCCGTCGTGGACTAGAAGGGCCCCCCGAGTGTTGGAGCGGCTCCGTGGTGCTTGAAGTCCTTTTCGGTTGCTCTGTGTAAGGTTCCTTGTGGCACTACGTTCGAGCCAGCATGAGCATCGTGGGGCCCCTGCCACCACTATGCGATCCCTGCGACGGCCCACCTCTTAGTCGACGGCTGCTATGTGAACAATGTTCCAGGTAAAGGCTTGGCGGCGCCCTGGCTTGCGGTCCTGCTGCCGCCGTGCCAGCATGCACGGGGGGCTGGCGCTCGGCTGCACCAATGCCGCCTGCCTGGGGAAGCGGCTTGGCTTCGTGGGTGCCAGTCCATTGGTGCAGCCGAGTTCAGAGGGTTTCACCGTGTTCCGTCGGTCGCCATTTTTACGTTCACTTGCACCAGTGGAAGTGCATGCGCATGTGGCGTGTCTTATAGATTGTTGTTGCGTGTCCTTGATTGTGAACTGCAAATCTACTTTGTTTTTGTGCTGTCATGCGGAATCAAAGCTAAGCATCCAGTGAGTGGGGAGGACTCTTTTCTTCCTTGCCTTCTGGGCAGAGCTCCAGCATTATTTACCTGGCCACTGAGAGCAGCATACAGGGATGTATCTATGTCTTTATGGCAGAGTCAGTCGCTAAAATAAAATTGCTATTGGGACAGATTATTTTGGTTTAAAAAAAATAGGCAAAGCACTGTCACTTTAGTGCGTCCTTAAATGTTTAGGCTGGCTTGCACTGTTTCACCACTTTACCTCGCATTTGGTTGATAATGTTGAGACGTTTGAGAGAAGCTCAGCCAGCCAGACTAATGTAATGACAGACTAAAAGCAGAGGTGTTGAGCACAGATCTGGGTAAGCTGCTTAAGAGTGCTCCCTCATGAGAGATCTATTGATATTGACTGTGGAGGTGGGTAGTGAAGGTAGTGTGATCACGAAGTCTTTAAAGCCATAGGACAAACCATGGTTGCGCAAGGAGAACAAAGGGAATAAATGGGCTGGAACACGTCACATTGTATTGAAATTTGCTTAAACGCAAGCAAAAATTGGCACCATCCTTTGAGGGCAATAGTTGGTTCGGAGAGAGGACAGGCCTTATTTTAGTTGGGATGACCCGTCGTCCTTTTCCTGTAACTTCATGGACATGGGCACTAAAAGGGAACTTCTGGACCATGAAATAGGCTGCCAGAGCTTGTCAGTCATCTGAACGCATTTGCTGTTGAGCTCCTCCAATTGCTACTCATTGTACAAGCAATAGACCATGCAGAGAACAGAAATGACAGAAAACATTTCCCTCATGGTTACACACAATACATATGTTCTGTGTTGATAACTTCGTAATTGCAGTGCTTTCTCATTCCACCTTCACTGGCAATGAGCTTTCAGTGAGGGGGTTGAAATGCCTTGCCTCCTAGATGTTATTTTATTTATATCAGTCTGGTGACAAGTTTTCTGACTCTTAGCTGAGTGGAGTGTGACTGTGCTGTGTGTCAGCAGAATTTGTCCACAGTTGGGGGTGATCGTACAATTTTTCTTGGCTTCGTTTGCAGACAGGAACACAAGGGAAGTATGTGAAATAGTAACACATTGGTCTTTTATGTTACACTTTAAGCTGACCATATGTAGTTTAATAATTACTGATTCTTGTACACAGCCTGCTTGCTAGTCCATACGATCCTTAACTTCTGATTTAGAAGAAAGAAAAAAAGGCTGTTTTTACGTATGCGGCCTAGATTAGCAATGAAATTTCAACTAAAGCTTGAATTTGGGCCAGTTAGTTTCTTAACATGTTGGTGAAACGGCGCAGGGACGGGAATGAAAGAAAGAGGGGTTACTGCAAGTGCTTGTGGGGTGCCCTCTTGCTTTCATCCCCGTTACTGCGCTGTTTCACCAACATCTCAACAAATTTTTTTTTTCTCTTTTTTTAAACCCAACATTACATGAGTGGCCATACCAGCAGGTCCATTTGACAGGGCTGAAAGATACGTTAAAGTATGGCATACACTCGTACCCTGATATAGCCTGTTTGCGGTGTTCCTACCACCAAAGTAAGTTTAACAGCTTGCATGTAAAGGAGAGGCCCTGGCATTTAGCTGGATCCAGCATGCAATCTGTGGTTTGTCTTGTCTCAGTCCATTGTGTATGGGTGTGCATTTCCTTTGCTTTGTAAATCAAGCTTGCTTCTTCATACTTCGCATTTATGTAGAAAACCTTTATCCTTTTAGCATGCTTGTTGTCTGCATGTTTATTGCAGGGTTTGGCCTATATTGGCAGATTGCACTGCCATGAATACAAATGTGCCACTCACGGCTGCAATTGTTTTTAATAACACAGAAAGTACCAATATCATGAAATCAGATTTAATTTATGAAGTTATGTGTCTCCTATCATCTGTTTTTAAAGAAGCAAAGCACTGTTTGTCGCCGAAAGGGACACTAAAGTGAGTTCGAAGCATTTTCAAAATTACCTTTCCAGATTAAAACCTAGGATTGCTAGGCCATAATCCGAGTAGTCTCAATCAATTCACACGCAGTTTTGAATTTAAAAATTGTGTTCGAAATTGTGCTCATTTTTCTCGCGTCATCCTCCCCGACAATTTGCTGGCATCGACTGTGTCGACACACTGGCAAGTCTGCAAGGCTAAATTTGTGGGTTACTAGCATGCTTAACATCTTTAATCTGTAACCTCTGTAACGGTTACAGATTACTGTTGCAGGTGTTACAGATTGCATTACAGATGTGACACTAACATAACAGATGTTACATTTGAAACGGTTAACATCTGTAGCTGTGAAAGGGGCAAAAATCAAAATTTTGAAGGCTGAGATGCTCAGCATGAAAATGCATTGCAAATCAGTAATTGGTGCGGCAGCTGCAAACGGCACATGGTGTTTGTTCTTCTGTGGCCCATCGCATATAAACTGTGGCTGTGGGCTTCGGCTAAAGTCTCGTTACAGGTTAAACTAAACTTAACAATGTAGCCGCAAATTAGACTGACGAATTCACTTCAGTGTCCATTTAAGCAAATTTGGCTCGTGGCTGTATGGACTCTAACATCATGGTAGTGAGGGGGTTTCAGATGCTTATTCTTTTTTATTAAGGCAGGTAATAGAGCTTTATGAGGGTGTCTTGTGTTGAAGCACATTCATTAACTAGGTGCACTGTAATAGATTGGGTTAGGTCAGTTCTGGCGGACATCTCTGCACAGGGGCAGTTTCGGGCTGTTCATGACTGACTTGCAGCAACCATTGTTGGTAGCAAAGGCATGCAAGGTTCAGTTGTTCGCCTTAGTCACTGCCGCATTATAGCAGCTTATTTAGCCGAGCCCTTTTTACAGCGCAGGTAAGCATTGTGTCACTTGTTGGTGTTCTGTGCTGGCTTTCAGCACTGGGAATCGACCCTTGATGACTGCTGTAGCTTTTGCAGCACAAGGGGTTGAAATTTAGCGTGGGACCTACAGTGCTTGCCGTTGTGTGCTGAGATGAGCAGCCTAGCGTTGAGGTTGGGTGTTGGGACACGAAAGCATAACCACTGATAAGTTAGCTTTATTTTGTACACTATTTTGGTGCACTACTGAGATTTTGGCAGGTTATTGCAGTCGCCTGCACTGGTATGCAACTGCGCCACAAACGTGCGGTTACAAACCTTGCTTAGTGCTTTCAGCTGTGGCACACTGAAATCAGGGGCTTCTGAAAGATAGCACTTTGGTGGGGGATGCAGTGGGGGGATGTCTCATTGGTGTGTGTGTTGTGCCCTCCCAGCGGACATAATGCGCGAAATGGGCGCTGAGAC
Source organism: Haemaphysalis longicornis (assembly GCA_013339765.2). Taxonomy (NCBI): domain Eukaryota; kingdom Metazoa; phylum Arthropoda; class Arachnida; order Ixodida; family Ixodidae; genus Haemaphysalis; species Haemaphysalis longicornis. Next base: position 113,598,115 of record CM023448.1, on the reverse strand, counting down.
CATCATAGCCGTGGACGTGGGCAGCCAGGACGACACTGACCTGACCAACTACGGTGACTGCCTCAGTGGCTGGTGGCTGCTCTTCAAGCGCTGGAACCCAATCTCTAACACGGTCAAGGTAAGGCTGCAAAACACAGGGGGAACCTTTTTTATCTCGAAAAAAGTGCCTCGAATGTTTGGTCAGTTATTTCAGTGACATTGTTTTCTTCGCTAAACAAGTCTCTCGGAAGTCCATTTCAAAATGAACAGCCAACGAGCATGGGCATTGCAGTTGGCTGCTACATTGTCAGCTGGCATGGACATTTAACTCGCACTGTACTCTGCTTATGCTAAGCAGCCTAAAAAATACTCCTGTCATATGTTCAAAAAGCTGAAAAAGGCTATTGTTAGAGCCAGTCAGAAGTTACATCTGTGGCTTTGAGCCAGTAAGGAACCCTTACAACATTGAAAATCTGTTGTTTGGGTTGCACAGCTGGGGCTGTGCAAGCAGCTATTTTTTCATACAAAGCGGATAATAATTTTGTGTAAATAGTTTCAAATTATGGTGAATATTTTCCGGTTTCATGGTTGGCGCTATGCCTCTGTGGTGTCTCCTTACTAGTAGCTTGGTTTGAGACGCTGGACCGAGCGATTTCATTCTCCCTATTTTTTGCATTTTTTTATCAGGTTAAACTGACTGAACCAGTTTGTGAATTTGCTGAATTTGCACGAACCAATTTGCAAACCATTAAGCGTATTGATTTACTTGAAGTGGATTGAAATGAGGCTGCCCGAACTAGTTTTTTGGTTCGACACCCTGGGTCCATGCCACCGTGGCTTCAGGGCTTCAGTGTCACTGTTCTGCCCAGATCCCAAGCCTGCCCGAGATCCAGTCACGCCTGGCGTACGTGAGCTGCGTGCGGCAGCTGGAGGAGGTCAAGTCTAGCGACTACTGCACGTACGTGCGGCCACCCATTGACCGCTACAAGACGCTCCAGTTTGGCTCCTTCGACGAGATCATGGAAGTGGGCTACGTTCACGGCCGCACCCTCTTTGCCGGCATGAAGGCCGGCCAGCGCACGCTGCGCTCTGTGCTCAACCTGGACAAGGCGCGCTCCATCCAGGCACGTGCCGCACCACTCTCTCTCCCCACTGTAGTAGTTGCTGTCTACATCACGGTGGTCTCCAGTGCCTGAACACGTTCCTTACAACTACAGGGCGAGTTATCACGACCTCGTAAAAGGCAGTTCTGTCAGCGGTGAAAGGCTGTTTGATAATATTCAACTTGGTTTCATTTTATTCGTGTTTATAGATTACTCATTCAAAACAGTGCTTAGATCCGTAGCCATTTGGCTAGTGCCAGGTCTAATATGAATTTTAATGTAATGGAGTAAATGACGAATTCTGCTGGCTATGTTACATTGAAGGCTACCCTGTATCATTCAATCTGCTTACTTGCTTCAAGCTACCCCTGCTGCAGCTCTGCATGCACCCTAACCTCTCTGCCCCAGCTATTTTCCTGCTATGTTCTGTTGCCCAGGATCTAAGCTTCGCACTGGCTGCAGTCAGACTTGTTTCGCTCTACTGTTGTGTGGCAAGTGCTCTGGTTGCCTGCAGTTGTAGGAGATTGTAATGTCATCAGCTTCAGCAGCAATCGCATCAGCTGGTGCATTATGTTGTTGTTGGAAGGAGGAAACTCTCCAACAAACCCCTGTTACCTCAGCACAAGGAAAGCTTGTGGTTTTTAGTTATACAGTTAAACCTGGATGTGGCGAACCTCTATGTAACGAATTCCTGGATTTAACGAAGTTTTTCAATTTCCCATTGCCAGCCTCATTGAAGCCCATGTATTTGCGACCTCTCTGTAATGAAGGCATAGCGACGGTTAACCTTGATGCAACACATTCGCTACGCTGATAAGTCATGATCTTTTGCGCTTTTTCTAAAAAATCGGCTGGAGAAATGCACTACTTTAGCTAATTTCACCCGCACCGCAAACTACTGTGTGTTTCCATGTGTGAGTGCGGTGTCGGCTAGGTGCTGGGCCTGCCTGGCGGTGTGTAGTTGGGCGTCTCCACTGCTGCTATCTGCGGTGCGGTTCGTCGGTGATGAGTTCTGCTGCCACAAAACGAAAAGTTTTATCTTTTCAAGACAAGCTCTCAATTTTAAATGCAGTCTCAGTCAGCGAAAAAGAAGAATGTCGCCACCCGGTACAATATCCCAGCTAGCACCCTCCTGCCATTTTTGAGTGCGGAAAAGAGCATCAAGTACATCAAATTCACGAAAAGGCACCCTTTCAACATAAGTTTGGTTCTTGAAACTCGATAAGGCACTGAAAAGTGTCAAAAGGCAAAAGGGATACTTGAGTTACGTTTGTGAACACGGGGGTAAACGTGACCTTGCTTCTTTGGTGAGCCGTGTAGTGCCATAAGCTCGTGGGAAAGCAGCTGGCGCAAATCACACAGTTTTCACTGCGAAACGCATTCTTGAAGGGCGAGTTCACTGTCACTGATGTCTATTATAATTTCGGTTTCGTTTCAACCTCACTCACGCGAGCCTTAACTCAAAACCTGCATTTAACGAAAACCTGCATATAATGAAAAATTTGGAAATTTTTGTCAACTTCGTTCTGTCCAGGTTTGACTGTATTCTTTAATTGGAACCCATTGGAACCTATTGGAACCCATTACTCGTACTACCTCGCAATGCATCGCAATGCATCCATTGGAACCCATTGGAACCTATTGGCCAACTCGTACTACCTGCGCAATGCATCGCAATGCATCCACTTTTTTGTTCTGCAGAGTCGGCGGAAGGCCGCCATTTTCACTGCAGCGGCACAAACAGGATCTGTGCCTGTGGTACTCTGGCTTTCTGTCGCTCTCGTGACGTTTCAGTTGCACAGTAGATGAAAGCAGCTATGCACGACGGCACCTTGATCAGCAACAAGCATCGTTTTACATAGGAAGGACAGTCTTAGAGTAATTAGCAGTTTGTTACAGAAAGATTTCACATTTGCGTTTGCAGACGTATACTGGTCTTACTTCGTCTACAAGTCCAGAAGAATGTACCTTTACAGCTGTATCAGGCTAAGACTCAGTGGCTGAGACACTGTACTGCTGAACACGACGACATGGGTTTTCTCCAGCCTTGGCGGCTGTTTTTCTGATGGAGGCTAAAAATGAAATACCCGTGTGTAAAGGTTTTATGCTTTAAAGATCTCCAGGTGGTCTAAATTAATCCATAGCCCTTGATTACAGCACACCCCATAGCCCAGGTATAGCTTCAGTGTGTAAAACCCCAGAAATTTGAATGTGAAAATTTTTTTAAATGTAGTTTCGTCAAAGTACTGATTGTACATTTTTGATTATTGGTATTGGTACTGGTGTTGAAAATACGTTTTGTAAGGTATCGAGCATCTGCATCGAAGATGGTATTTTTTGGTATCCTGATTAGTGCAAAAGAGCACCATGTAGATGGTCTAAATCCATTTGTAGCTCCCCTCCCCCGATGCACTTGGTAGCCGAGATGTTTAATTTGCACCCTCACGTGCTTGTGTGCCTGCTGCAGGTTGGCAAGGAGGGCCGCCCCACCACCTTCACCGACCTGGCCGAGATGGTGTGCGCCATCAAGCAGCCCCAGAAGGGACACTCCTCAGGTATGTCTCGCTCGCACCCACAGCTGTGTGCAGCAGTCTCGGGGTTGGCTGAGCTTATCTCCTTACAGTGGGCCAACTCCAGCCTCGTGCTTCCCTTTTAAATTTAAATAACGAGGCCGTGCTCATGCTGTCCCAGTATGCACTCCCTGGATAAGGAAGAGGACGGGCAAGGTCCCAGGCTTCCTGATCAAAGGGTGCACAAAGTTATATCTCACCTGAGCGCTCGTTTCAGTTTTGTGAATAGCTTGGCGCGGGTCGTTGTTTTTAGAGTTCCTGTCATTGTTTTTGGAGTTTTTAGAGCGACCCTGCACAAAGTTATACAGTTAAACCTCGTTATAACGAAATTGAAGGGGCGCCGCGATTTGCTCGTTATAGCCAATATTTCGTTATAGCCGTAGCCGACATTTACTGCAAATATTATGCATTGTAGTTACCTAAAACAAAAAGCGGGCGAAATAGCTTCTTGCTGCACGGCGATAGTCCGTAAAATAAACACATTCCGGAGGTAAAAAGGAAAAGTCACGAACCTACTTTATTGCAGTTCAAAACTCGTATTTCAAACAGACTTGGCTACGAAGAAGTCCGTAATTGGACATTGATGCACCTTCCTGGTGCGAGCGATGGCTCCCTCAGCTGCGGCCGCTACGTTCACGCCATCTTCGCCGCCCTCGTGCGCGCCGAAGCGAGGCAGCACGTCCACCGCATCTAGTGCCTCCGACGCCGTCCTTAGCGCTTCTTTTCAAGCCATGTGCAACAGCGCTGACGATGGACTCTCGGTTGCTCACGATGGTGCACAGCGTACTCGTCCACACGTCAGTCTCTTGCCACCTTACCACGGAGTGCACTTTGCGCCCGATGCGACGGCTTTTATTATAGCCGTCTTCTGTTCAAGCGTGATAGTCTTTCGCTTCCCGCCTGTCGCACTCGCGTTGTTGGAATCACGCCGGCAGTACGATAAAAAGATAAGGCTGAAGACTGCAAAACCCATGCACACACAACTACGCAGCGACGTCGGTGATACGAACAGGGGAGGAGAGGAGGGGGAGGGGGGGGGAAGGCGACGCAACCGCGCGCGCCGTGTGCATTGGGGGTTCTTCTCGGGCTCACCGCGGATAGTCCGCAGATTCCCCGAAACCATAGGGATATGTGGGAAAATCGAACGTCGGACTGCTTCTCGGGGAGCCCGTGGTGAGTCCGAAGGGCCCCATTGTCTGCATGCCGTGCGCAGCGAGAGGAGGGTGGGGGCTTCGCGGGCGCAGCGTCCGCATGGCGCGCCAGCCAGCTTCGCGCGCGTGGCGGGAGTTTTGAACTGCTAATACAGTTGCCGCGTCACGCACTGTCTCAAATCCGCGTTGCGCACTGTTGTAAAATTAGCTCAAAATTTGATTTCTCAATGAAATTTGTTCGTTATATCCCGTAACGGGGAAATTTTACCTCGTTAAAACGAGGTTTTAAATACATTGGTTTCTATGGGGACGGACTTTCAAGGGGAATTACGATTTGCTCGTTATATCCATTATTTCGTTATAGCCCGTCTCGTTATAACGAGGTTTAACTGTATCTCACCTGAGCGCTCATTTCAGTTTTGTGAATAGCTTGGCGCGGGTCGTTGTTTTTAGAGTTCCTGTCATTGTTTTTGGAGTTTTTAGAGCGACCCGGCTCAGTACTGACGGTTGCACCACTGGAGCTCGATGTGTGCTTGATGACCTGTCGCTGCCGCTGAACACTGATCGACAGCCACAGCCACCACTGCTGTCTCCACTTCCCACGTGACTCTGTGCATGCCCATTTCTTTGTGTTGTATTAGTGCGAAGAATACTCCAAGGAAGATCCTTTTCACTGCTACAGACGCTGCTGATGCCAGCCTTTTCTCCCGTTGGGCCATTTATTGCTGCTGCTTCAAAATTGGGTCAGGCTTTTAAAACCGCACAGGGTTTTCCTAAAATTGCTTCTTGTGGTGTGGTGGTATGACTTCCCCTTTGCAAACCTTTGCACATGGGCTTTCAGTTAGCACTTCCATCTGTTTTACAATATATCCTGAACATCGGCACTGCAAAGTCCACACACACGCACGCTGCAAGTTGAAAATGAGATGAAAGTAAGGATGTGAATTCGTGTCTAATACAGTAGACTCTTGTTAAGACGAACTTGAAGGGACAGTAAAAATTTCTTCGTATTATCAGAAATTCGTCTTAAGCGGAGGTTTTTTGCCTTGTGGATGTTACAGAGAGCAAAAATGTTGTTTGTCTTAACCTCTTATGACCGGTTGTCGCGATTTCGCGTCACACCAGTTGTAAGCCAGTGGCTGCAACGCCCGCGCTCAATGGAATCTACACATGGATGGCACAATATGGAACAAGTGGCATCATATAGTACCTCCCTTTCAGTAAAGTGGTGATTGCAATAAAAATGTTGCGACATTATGTACTTAGTTGCAAAACACACTGACTTGCCGTAAACAATTTGTTTCTGAATAAATTTACCATGTAAGGGTCTATTATGACCTCATGTTTTGTTTTTGTGCCATAGCCGTAACTTTCTTCAGAAAACCCCGGCATGTGTAAAAGTTCTTCTGCGGCTTCCTTACAAGCAGACTAGCAAAAGCGATAGCAAAAATATTTTTTTCATGCCCTACGGAAAATTCGGGCTAGAAATTGACCATAGTGTTCGTCTTAACCGAGTTCATCTTAACGGGAGTCCACTGTATTACATTCCCAATGTTTGACATCTAACATTTCAGGCCTAGAAATTGTAGGATGGGTTTCGTGGGGGCCATTTGATGCCTAAATTTGAATGCGGCTTCCTGTAAAAGTGTGTATAGCGTAAATACACGTAATAAACGTCTGCATTCTTTGCCATGGCATTGTCAGCACCTCCGTATCATGAAGGAAAATATCTTGTCATGCCACCAAAGTACAAGCATTCACAAGTTTGTCATCCTTTGAAGCAGCGCATAGGTTTTCTTATCCAGAAGGTTTTCACTCGGTCTGCTGCTAGTGCGTGGCCACATTATCAGTGTGGGTTGTTGGCCGAGAGCCAGAATAAGGCCGCTGCAAAGGCCTCTTCCTTTCACCCTCGAGTGGCGTAAGCGGAAGCTGAAGCTGCACACATTACTACCCTGTCCTGTAATCAGCACAGGTGCATGGTGGGAAAGCCTGTCGCCTCTACTCAAGGAACTGACTGAGCTCAAAGTGCAGTATAGCTGACATGTTCACTGCAGGGGACTCATTTTGCATGTGTTTTTAGCAGAGCATTTCTAATAGCTCATAAAGTGGGCAATTCCCTGCATTTGAGTTTACTTAAACAAGGTTTAACTGAGCATCATCGAGTATCTATAATATTTTTGAACTTTGAAATAGTACTGCAATTGGATTCTATCCCAAGAAAAACTTCGTTGCATTCCTGCATCAAGAAAAACTGTGGCACTTGTTAGCTGCTAGAGCTCCATCACTTACAATCTGTGCAAAATTATCACCGACTCCCCCCCTTCACTTACCTTCATACTCTAAGAAGTACACCAATTTTCGCTCTGACAATATCCAAATAGGCTTGTGTCGGATTTCAGAATTTTAACCCTAATCAGCCTCTTCACAACTCCTTAGTTGCAAAGTAGCTTGATAAAGTGAGGCGTGTCTTTGCCTGTCCTTGTAATTGCATACGTGTCCTTGCCTCTGGGTGCCATGCCCCAGTGATTGGTCCATGCTTGTCTGTATCCTTTGCTCTGCTCTCCATTGTTGAGTAATACGCCACTTCGCACACTTTTGTTCCAGCACAGTGAAGTCAACAATCTTGCACAAGTCTGAATTTCATATTCATGTTTGAGCTTGATTCTGGTGCGACTGACTGACTACTAACAGAGATATTACTGCAAATAACTCTGGTATTCAGATAATGGTCAGAATCGAGCTGTGTGCATTAGCAGCATTTGTCGTGCACGGGGGACCAGCACAAGCTTCTCTTGCTCTGTAGGTATGAGGCTACAGGTGAAGAAATGTTCAGCCATAATTCATGCAGTCAGCATTACTTTTACATGCCTTCAACTGATAATTAAGTATGCTATAAAGTGGTTATACTCATCTTTTGTTGCAGTTTTTATCATTTATGTTAAGTACTTTCAAAAATAATTAAAACAAGGGCACATGAAGTGGTATAAAGTGGTTATACTCATCTTTTGTTGCAGTTTTTATCATTTAGTTTTACTTTCAAAAATAATTAAAACAAGGGCACATGAATTTAAGCGAATTTCTCTGCACCGTGACTTTCTGACAGCTTTTACAGTAAGCCTAGTGGTGGTTCTTCAGTTTTGAAGGACTGCAGGCTGCCCGAGCGAACCAGGAGGCAGGGCCTCAGCAGGGCAAGGAAATTTGCATGAATTCATGGTCCCATGCATCACTTCGCGTGACTGAATATACTATTGCTTCAGGGGGAGACACTGGTCTACAAAGCAAGCAATATTTCGCTGAAAAAAGTTTCCTAGATTATTCTTATTTCTAAACTTGAAGTACTAAAGAATGTACTAACAAGGTGCTGTCTCCAATATTTACTGTGGTGTTGTGCTCCAAGATGCTCAATATCACCATTTTTGCTAACATTCCTGATCTTGACTTGTTTTCTTAAAGACATACTGACACAATTTTTCTTTTTTTTTTCTTGCTCTCGGTGCCTATCATAGAATGGCACGTTAGAAGGCTGACCGCAGCATAAATCATTATTCGCAGCCACATTTATTCGTGACAGTTCTGGTTTCAGCACCGGGGCAGCTGCCATGACACGAACATTCTTGTGAAATCATTGTTCTTGTTGGGTGTGCCCGCACTACATGGTGTGAATTCCAAAACTTTGACGTGTTCAGTGAACTGTGTGAAGCATTTTCTGCTCACAAAAATGCAGCGCACATGAGCTGGGCACACCAGGCCACAGATACTAGTACCGGCATGATGCACAGTGTGTCCAGTGTCGGCTTGACACTGGTGGCGACTGTGATGCGACGCAGGTGGCTCTCGCTAGAGCTCATTACCGCTCACCGAAATAGAACTTGTGGCACAAACAGCTACAAATGTGAGAAAAGATACAATAATGTGGATGAAATTTATGTTTTAAATCTTCATATGTGCTGCTAGTGAAAGCGGCCAGCAGTATCCGCCTCATGCAATGGCAAGCCTAAAGCTCTCTAGGCAGGAAGGCTTGGCTGCTCTGAATGCCTTCACATTGCCACCATGGGTACTCAAGTGACTCAATTAGTCACCCCATGGTTCAAATGGCATGCCGCCCGACATCAGCAGTTTGGCTTCTAGGCCCTTATCACATAGGGAGGGCTTTCTTTTTAGCTTTCTCGCACGTGCAAAGATTGAAGTTTATTTAAAATTGCGCTGTGTGGAACAGTAACAGCTAAGACTTCCGAGGAGATATCTACACACGCACTGGAAGCTATTTACATAATTGCCTCTGCTTTGAAATTTTGTGTCAGTATTCCTTGAAAGCATTTTGTCCCCATGAAATAAACTGCTGTCGACAGTGTGGCGGGGCGTTCGAAACCTTGTGAATTGGGTAGGGAAGTGAAACTACAAAAATGTAGCATTTACTAATATAAAATATTGTGTAGTATGTTTGACCAAAATGTCAGCATTTCTTGGCCTGGTACTTAAAAAATTATTGCTGCTGTATAGTTGCACTTCTGGTCCTTTAAGGCCACAAAGTCATGTTCTTATGGGAGGGTTATAAGTATTGATAGGGTGGGGTGTCGAAAATTTCAGTGCAAAAATATCTCTTCGTAGAGGTGTGCAAATATTTTTTTTTACTGCAAATCAAATACAAATAATAAAAGCTGACTGGGAAATTGAACCAAATATTTTACAAAATACAAATATCTTTGTTTTAGTGTGCGTAGAGCTGGAATATTTCAATGTCCACGAAAAGAAAAAAGAGCATTTGAATGGCTAGGACTTTGCACACCTTGCATTCATGTAGTGGTTTCTAAGAAAAATAGTGCAAAACTTTTTCTAAAACTAGAAAATTACGGCATGATGGCAAGCAATGTGATAAAAGCTTTGCAGGTATTCTGATGAAGATATACAAGTTCCCTAAAATTTTTAAATTTTTTTAAATGCAGAAAGGCTTTCCGACCAGTTGCAAATTGTTCAATAGTTGAAAAATACACTTCCCATGCATGCTGGGATCCTGGTGCAGGCATAGGCAACTAGTAGCAGCAATTTACGCCACTGTTGGTGGTTCATCTCCTCTGGGGTATAAATTATAAATTTCATAAATTCCAAACAGCATTCCACATTTCTTAATACACACCAGACTTAGCATGCACTTGTTTTTTGTTGGATTTTTTTTTTTTTTTCACAGCTGGGGTGCCGTGCAAAATTGCCAATTCAGGGGCGCGTGCCGTGCAGGTGAACTCGAAAAATTTGTGGATCGTGCTGCAGAGCCAGCTTTTATTTCTTATTTGTAAATTTTGAATATTCAAAACACTCAAATACTTGGAATGGCAAAAACATGCCACGAGTAGAATCAAACAGCAAGCACTTTGGTCCTAAAGGGGCACTGGAGTGAATTGTAAACATTGTAAATTACTTTACCCAACAAAAATTTGCAATGACTAGGTGATGTGCTGATTTTGCTTGGTTGATTTATGGGCATCTATGGGCAGGCACCCTAGCAAGTCCGCAGTGCTAAACTTTGTATGCTGCTAGCTTGTTTGCCCTGTACGAGCTTGGTGTGAACAAGCAAAAAATCAATATTATCCATGAAATGGATGAAAATAATAGTTTTGAAGGCTCAGGTAGCGTGAAAATACATGGCAAACCAGTGTGTGACATCATTATCACAGTAGTTCGTGTGGCAGCCTAAGTTCTAAGCTTCTGCCAAATAACAAAAAACAATAATAAAGAATTACGTGGGTTAAATTGCGCAATGCAGCCACAAATAACTCTAGGACAAAATTTGGTTCAGTGTCCGTTGAACATCTTGCACAACTTGAGGCTGTTGCCACATAGACAAGAACTGAGTGCGCGTGGCGAATACACTGATGAAAAAATAACATAAATGTCCTCAAGGCCAGTGTCTCCCCGCAGTTGCAGGCCAAATTGGTTTTCTGCCTGGTGCAGAGGTGGTGAAAACAAAGGACCATTTTGAGAACGAGGAACAACTGTTGATTTGTTTCAGTGTCTGACGAAGACGACTACGAATGCAGTGAACAAGGCTTCATCACGGATACAGAAAGGGCAAGTTCCACGCTTCCCTTATTTTCGTGGCAGCCTTTGTGTCCAGTGCTGTGTGTGTGTGTGGCCATTGCAGCACTCGCCAAATGGCTGTGTGTGTGTGTGCAGCATGGGCTGGAACCGAGGTGTGAAAGCCTTCTCCCTGTCCTTGCAGGATGAAGAAGTGGACGATCTTTTAGGTTCGGGACCGTGCGAGGTTGCGCTGTGAGCCCGTGCAGTGCCGAGCTTGGGATGTGTGCAATGGACAGGCACTGGTGGCCATGTGCGCGCGGACTATATGGTGGCGTAATAGTAATTTATCTCTGATGCACGTATGTCGACGTAGCTACATATCACTCGACGTATTTCTACACTCGGCCGAGGTTGGACCCTTGGCCGGCCAGGCCGACCGCTGCACTGTGCACAGAGCCTAGTCAGAAGGCGAGTGGCCTGCTGTGTGCTGCTGTACATACTAGCTTGTATTTATGGGTGCTGCTCCCGTTTCGTTCAGTGTTTCTTTTGTAAATAATGCGAGTCGCCTGGGGTGGCCTAGTTTTTGTTGCGTGTTTCTGCTGCCAATGCAATTTTGGTCAATGGCCTCTTTAGAGATGTCCTAGTTTCTATTTTCATACAAAAACAAATATTCGCCAATGTGGCGGGCTGTCGAATAAAACGCTAGACGATTGTTCTTGATGCTTTCACGACTTTGCCTCTGTTCTTCCTAGCACTTGTAAAAAGAAACGTCAGCATTGAAATTGTGAGCATACTGCTGTTAAAGAAACATCAAGTGCAATCACAGTTATCAGGCAAGTTCAGATGTTTGTAAAAAGTAGTAGCTGTTTCGTTGCATTTCAGCCACATTTGAAATTTGAAAAGTATAACTGTGCATAAATGTGCAGTAGGGTTGACAAAGTAATCATTATATTTTTTACAAATTTAATTCAGGCACCATCCGATTTGCTTATCTAATCCACAAGTTCTTTCAGAAGCTGAAAAAATTTCAGTGTTCAGCCGATCTATTATAGCACGTAGAATACCCGTTGCAATGACACTCACAGAGCCACAAAATAAAAGGGACGTTCACTTGCTGCAATTTAAACATGGCATTTGGCCTACCATATCTTATTTCTCGATTCCATGCATGAACACTTTTACTCAAATTAAAGTAAGTACAATTCAGCAGTGCTCACAGTTGGCGGAATATGATCGTAACTACAGTGCAAAAAACGTTTCCTACTTCAAACAGTGCCAACCTCCAGCAGAACATTTGCATTGCTTATTCTTGAATTTTGTAATTCGGCCTTCGTATTAATTGATAAGAACTTCACACTTTTCACTTGTGGGGCATTCCCACAGTGGACCTGTTTCCTCTCTTCCTTTATCTTTCTGGGCCGAAAAACGGGAAGAAACAGGCCTGCTGTGGGTTTTCACCCGCCTCTTCCGAGACGTTTCTTCTCTGTTCGAGTATTCACACGACTCTTGTTTCTATCATTTCACATTGCTAGTCGCTTGCACGTGCTTTTAAAAGCAACTATCTTTCCTTTGGGAACTTCTAGAAAATCCCGTCTTACCTGTCTGTGCGTGCCTCTCTGTCCTGAAAGCGTCGTCACTCCCAGTGTCTGCATCGAGGGTATGGGGAGTAATGGGATGCTGGATAAAGGGAGAGGGTTGACCTCCGTATGCTGTCACTATTTCACTGCTACTTTCGTGTCCTGATCAGGGCAGCCGTGACCACTGTTGCTGGATTCGCGGTCCCAAGGTGCGCATGAGGCCATTACATGTTGGCACACTGGTCGAGAATAGGTGGGGCCACAATAAATGAACTTTTTCACTTGCCACACTTGTTTTGCCAACAACGTGGCTCGGTGCTCTCATTGGTCACGCAGTCCCGTGTATGCGTGCCTCATCAAGGTGCACACTCGTCTTGCCCTCGCATACTGTCACTTTCGGGTGTAGTTTGCACTGCAGTGGGCCAAGGTGGAGCAATTCTTTCAAGCATTTCTCAAAATTGCGACACTACAGCACGTTACAGTGTGCCATAACCAGAGTGGTTTTTGTTCGTCTACTTGTACGTCATCCCCTCAGAGAGTTCCTCATAGAGGAACAGGCAACACATGGCACATTCATTGAGGTGTGCTCGAATATAACTAGTTCAACTCCCACAGTATAAGCTCCCTCAAAAAAAAATTAGGTCTGCCAAAAGGGAGTAGCTTGAAACCACTTTGGTGTTGTATAAAAATAAAAATTGACGAGTGTCCGCAGCAGTTATCAGCGGCCAAATGCAGCAAGAATGCAGCAACAGTCACTGAACTTTTACTGACATTGATCATGAATGCACAGTGCCTTGTTGCCCTTAATTTTCTGCTGTCGACCGACAGCTATGCAAAGTGGCAGGCTATGCCTGGTTTATGCGCCGCATGCAGTCGTAATTACCGACCACAGTAGCAAATAATAAACACAAGGTTTATTGGCGCTGCAGTCAGTCGGCAGCGGTAAGATGTCCAGTGCTTTTTCATTTGACACAACTCCAGTACATTACTGTCACAAAAGTATGGTGAGGAAGCAATTTGTTCAGAAAATGGTCGTCCTAAATTATGCAAGTAACATTTAGAGTACTGCGAGACAAAGCAAGCAACACCCCTATTTGCTGAAAGACCTAGCCTAATCCACTACAATGCCGCAGTCGTCTATGCAGGAAAGCTGGACCGAGTACTCAGGATGCTGGGTTTGTAGCCGTTTTTACTTTTTTCTGTCTCCTTTTTTATTTGGTTCAAATGTAGGCTAACTGAACTGGCGAAACGTTTCGAATACGAGCTTCTAAAAATCGCAATTTTGCTTTGTTTCGAATAAAAGCAGCAGTTTCGGTTTCAAACTTTGCCTCTACCCCGTTTTGTTTTGTTTTGTTTTCTTGTCAGGACAAAGTGTCAGCATCGCAAGAGCAAGGAACAAAACTCGGGATCACGGTAAAAAAGAAGGTTTCTCAAGATAAAGTTTGCAAAAAAAAAAAGATATGGCTAACACAAGTTCTTGAAAGTCAGTGCCAAATGTACTCAACGTCCACGACATACTTGTCAAGCAAGTCAGTGAATGCCACTGGCTGTATCAGCCGTTTACAGCCGAAGATGGAATGCCTCCCTCCTCTCAACGGAAAGTCCTGCATGCATTATTTGGCTATTTTGAAGATATTGCGCCGCTGAGATACTGCATCACACTCCCCTTCCTGCAGAGTAGCATGTTGACGTATGCTTGTTGGCAAACCTCTCTGCATTACCTTCTTCAATAAAGAGCCTCTCTCTCTGTCGTACTTCTTTAGTTTGGGGCAAGCTTTCCACCTGTATCTAAACATCCCGTGGTTGAAGGTGTCGTCTTTTCGGAGCACCTCGTTGTTGCCGAGTCCCCTCCAAGTGCAGGCAAGAACTTTGGCGCAGTATCTCAAGAGATGCATTGATACTGCGAACCTCTCTGCATTACCTTCTTCAATAAAGAGCCTCTCTCTCTGTCGTACTTCTTTAGTTTGGGGCAAGCTTTCCACCTGTATCTAAACATCCCGTGGTTGAGGCGTCGTCTTTTCGGAGCACCTCGTTGTTGCCGAGTCCCCTCCAAGTGCAGGCAAGAACTTTGGCGCAGTATCTCAAGAGATGCATTGATACTGCGAACCTCTCTGCATTACCTTCTTCAATAAAGAGCCTCTCTCTCTGTCGTACTTCTTTAGTTTGGGGCAAGCTTTCCACCTGTATCTAAACATCCCGTGGTTGAAGGCGTCGTCTTTTCGGAGCACCTCGTTGTTGCCGAGTCCCCTCCAAGTGCAGGCAAGAACTTTGGCGCAGTATCTCAAGAGATGCATTGATACTGCGAATATTTCACTGCCAAAGTTCTTGCCTGCACTTGGAGGGGCACAATCTCCATGCAGTTGCGTATGGACACCAGCTTTTCGAGCACCTTGTACAGGTCGTTGACAAAGTTTCTTGGTCCGTGTCGTCCTCGACCCGGTAGTGGAGCAGCGCGTCCGCCGCTGGTAGCGACTTCTTCGTATTCATGCAGTAGCCTGCGATATCCCCATTCGTATGAAACGTTAAGTGAGGGTCGGTGAGCCACTTTGGCGTGTGGAAAACGTTGTGGAGAGACTGGCTTTTCCAGGGGGTAATTGTAGATGGATTCCTCCTGCTGCTTTGTACCATCTCCAATGGAGCACTTTTCACTCTCGCGTGGGCATCTTCTCGAGTATCTTGTCAACTGGTTTGTCGCACCTCCAGTGCACACTAGCCTGACAACATGCATGCAAGCTCATCCCCACCTACAGGTTTTCTTTGAATGGCTCCCTGGTCACCAAGGCATAGAGGGTAATGAATGAGCTCATTTCCCGGGCAGCCCTCAGCCGTGGCCTGAATACAATCCAAAAGAGGATAGAGCAATGCATCACAAAAGGCGAGGCAAACATCTCGGCAACTCCGGAGAGCAAGAATGCTACTTCCCTTACCCATCTAAATTCATGTAACGGAAACGCTACATACATTGGACAGGCGCAGACATTGTCCCTACCCTGTGATCTCTTTCTCCACTACATACAGAAGTCACCAGGCCGTCCACACTGTCGGGTATGCGGTGGCTATCCGGACAAGGAACACGCACATTGGCGTTGTGTACGGGCCACCTCGTCTTCCACATTTCTCTCCACTAACACGTTCCCCCCTGATATTCCCTACTCGTGGGCTAGCTGGGCAGCAACCCCCCGAAAACCTACGGGCTGCTCTGCGGTCCCTGTTGGCTGCCTACATTGAAACTCTTTGTGCACCTCCGCCAAGCCCACCACCGTCGGAGGACCATGAACAACCCCTTCCTCCGAGGACTGATAACTTGGGCTGGTGAATAAAGTTTGCTCTCTCTCTCCAGTGCAGTCGAGCGTTGCATGCAGCTGCACCCAACAGTGTTTGGAACGATACTTCCACATATTCTTTGTCAGGTCACGTCCTCGGGCACGTGATCGTTGTTCCAAAACTTGTTACAATGTGCTGTGCCCAGTCGGTTCCTGCCACATCAAAGTGTTCCAGTGATCTGGGCTCAATAGCAATTATGAAATGAGGCGATGTTGGACCAAACTGATGAGCAGTTTGGTCTTCGATTGATTCCATGGAAAGCGAGCAGTCTCATTCCTTCGGGGTGGGCTACGATGACAGGCAGTGAGAGGTTGGTACCTGCGCGAGTCGTTTGACAAGTTCACAACAAAGCTCTCCACTCCGTCACCGTTTCGGGCGGGTACGACGTCCTGGACAATTCTATGTCTTTTAGGAAATCCCTGTAGGTCTTGTGCTGTAAATCTTGGCATATTCCCCCTTGAAGTGCTCTTGATTCAGAAGGTGCTCCCTTCGGCTAATGCGTTGGCGAGATTCCCCCGTTGTCACTGGAGAATAATTCAATCAACCAATGTAGACGTACGTTCTCTTTAGCAGCGGTTCGTCCAGTGGCGTCAGTACAAGTTTTTATCTCTCTCTCTCTCTCTCTCCAGGTCTTCACGGAGAAAAAGAAAGTAGAGTAGCGCGCCAAGTGAAGATACTCAAAAATCATGGAGGAAAAGCCTCGATGCTCAAAATCATGCAGAGAACAGGGTTGCCAGGTCCTCCGAAGGAAAGTCTCCGGGAAATTTCCGGAAGTAGCCAAAAAAGTCGCCACCTTTAAAATGATTGTTTTAAACGAAGTCAGAAAAGTCGCCATTCTCAGCAAGGCGATGCTAGTAATTACTTTATAATTACCTTCACACATGGAGGAAAGGTAAGGTTACCTTCGCGGAAAAAATGCAGACATTCTGAGAATAGAAAACCGTATCGCAAATTCTATTCGTTTGCCGTGGTGCGGGAAATCAATGGTTGACTATACTGTATACAAAAAGGCTTAAATAGGCAGGTTTAGGTAAAGTATTCAACGAATAAGACTGGGCATCTGAATGAATCTTTATCGCCCGTTTCGCTTTGCATACCCCAGGTGGCGCCGTCATTACGACCGCCGCGGGGTGAGGGGGAAACGACGCTGGTGAAGGCTTTGGGATTTGGGGCGAGAGTGAACCTCAACTTCAAGGCCATAGAGGTGACGAAGAGGCGACTGGAGTGGTGGTGGAGGAAAATTCGGGAAGGGATGAGTACGCAGGCGGAGTAATCATACGGAGGAGAATTTAGAACAGCGAGGGGGGAAAAAAACGGGGGTGGGGGCGATGAGTTTTTAAACAGGGAAGAGAGGGAGAGATGGGAGGGAGGATGCAAATCTATTAGGTTAGCTGGGAGTAGGGCGAGTAGGCGTAATAAAACTGGCAAGTCGGTTAACTGACAACCGGCGCCCCGATTCAAAGGGAAAGCCACTAATCATCATCATCAGCTTGCACTGGTTCGCACGTCCAAATCGGTCGGAATTATCCCATAGGCGAAAACAGTTTTTATTAATTTTCAGAATAAACAGTTAAGTACCGTCGTCGTTCCTGGCGGAGTTTGAGCGCAAGCTGAGCAGCAATTCGCTCCGGATTTTTTTTTTTTTCAAGTGTTCCAATTATTTGTAGTAACACACTGTAATATGCACACGCAGGTTGCCGTAGGGTTGGTAGGATGAAGATGATTAGTGGACTCTCCCTTTGAATCGTGACGTCGGTTGTCAGCAGGGGTATGGTGGCTAGTAGGGTTGTCAGGAACCGACTTGCCTGTTTTATGCCACTGCCCTCGCTTAGCCAACATAAATTCCCCCCACCCCCCGTTTAAAAAACTCCCCCATCGCTCCCCCCCCCCCCCCCCCCCCCCCGCTTTTTCTAAATTCTCATCCGTATGATTACTCCCCCTCCCCCCTGCGTACCGATCTTTTCCCTGCTTTTCCTCCACCACCATTAAAGCCGCCTCTTCATTACCTATGCCCCTGAAGTTGCAGCTCCCCCTCACCCCAAATCCCAAAGCCTCTGCCAACTTCGTTTCCCCATCGCCCAGCGGCAGTCGCATCTCTGTGCAGTCCCTGTGGTTTCCCGATCTCTACCACGGCATACGTTTCATCCTGCTGCTTGTAGATACCCTTGTATGCCCGTGCTTCACAGAGCGATGACCTGCCTCTCGCATTGCCATAAGGACCGGGCGGCCGTTGTATGGCACCACCGTCGCTTCAGCGAACAGCGCCGCCCGTGGCGAACCGCTCGTCAATGGAATGCCGGTGGCGCTCAGCGCGGCGTTGTTGTGCATAGCTTTCTGTCGTTCTGCATTGGTGCGGCTCGCAAAGCGTAGATAACCACAAGGACTTTTTTCAGATCGGTAAATCTTGAGCGTGACGTTTACGAGGCATGCCATGTGTGTGATTTACGCCCATACTCAGTAATTACAAATAGCAGACGACACTCAATGCGCCAAGCTGGAAGTCAAGCTGGAACTGAAAGTCTGTTCCTTCGTGCAAATTTTTCATGCCTGCATGCAGTTTGCCGTATCGAGGAATATATTGGAGCTAAATGCTCCTACAAAGCCGGTGTGTGCAGCCGATCCAGGAATGCTGCAGCACTGGCGTTGGGCAATTGCTGAAAAAACGGCGTCGTGCACAATGAAAGACAAAGTTGGGGGGTGCCTTCTAAGATTTACCTCAAAACAGAAATTGTGATGGACGACGCTTCTGTAACTTAATTAAATACGGCTGAAACGTGTTTAATTTCACAGAAATACACTTACTACAGTTATCGGGAATCGTTTACAGAATAAATACCGCATGATATTAGAACGTTATTGTTTGTCGTGGAAAAGCATTGCTTTAAAGGTTAATGGTTTTTATAAAAAGAATTCCTGCGTGGCTGAAGGAAGAGAGACAGGACGGTGCCAAAAAACTGCCTTCAGTTTTAAAACTGAATGCTGCGGTCGAGTTTTACAAGCTGCCACCTATATATATGTATACGCTTGAAAAATCATACACTCCTGCGTCCAACGATGATGGTTTATCGCAAAGCTTTCTCGTGTGGGTTTCCTTGGTTGCCTTCTGGATTTAAACTTTGACCAGTTGAGCTTTCAATTTGACCAGCACGCAGTTTGGTCTTTTGATCGCGTCTTTGTCTTTGACCCTTCCCCATTCCATTTCGCACGAAAAAAGCTTCGCATTCAACCATCGTCGTCGTTAAACGGAGGGCTGGATGATATTACTGTTTAATTTTGCACTTCTGTGCACCACTCTCCAAATCCAAACTGCTTCCAGCACGTCGGAAATGCGTCTGTGGTGGAGGACTTGGGCTGACGCACCCCTATTTGAGGCAACTAGTTGCGCGTTGTTGGTTTTTTCACAAGGCATTACACGATTTTTTTAGGCTCTCGGTAAAGAATACTTAAGCATCAAAAAACACAGGCTGACGTTAACATTGCCGGATTTTTTAACTATCGGTGCCAGCCTTTATTCTATGCAGTTGGCAAAATGGGAAGGGGAGGGGGATGGTGTGTAGCTTGGGCTGTTGGGTGGTTGAATAACTTTGGCTCTTGATAAAATGACCACTACAAACGTGGGAGTTCCGCTTCGGCTCTCAGACTCCCATGCTGTTACCGACCACTACAAACGTGGGAGTTCCGCTTCGGCTCTCAGACTCCCATGCTGTTACAGAGTCGCTCACCAAAACCGAAAGCACAAAGCTCACGGCTACAGAAAGTGTAAACTGCCACGACGTTTCCACGGACACACGGTAATCGATCTCGTACGTAAGTGCCTTTCTCTTCAAAGAACACGCATCGAGATATCCCAGCGTTAAGGCTGGCGTGGAAACCGTAGTCATTGAAACCAGTGAAGATAACTTAAAGTCGTAGAAATTAATACTAATATTAAGTTTTATTCCTACTCAGATCGCGCAGAGCCACTCGCAGAGCGCTGCAGAAAGCGCTCATGTCAATGTAGCCCATTCCCAAACTTAGAAGCGCTGAATAAGTGTACGTAGCCGTTAGTGCATTTAAGAAGAAATGAATAATAATAAACTAGTTTTATTCGTACTCAGAACGGGTGGAACCAAATGTAGATCGCTGCAAAAAGCGCTCATGTCATTGTAGACCATACTCAACTTTAGAAGCGTCCGACAAGTTTATGTAGCCGTTATTGCATCTACGAACCCAACACGTCTAGACTTCGTTTCACCGCACATATCCGCTCACAATACCGCCAAAACATTCAAAGCACCGAAGCAAACACGCCTAAAAACAACGAGAGGCTGCATAGTCCAATGCACCAGCTCATTCCACTAACGAGGGGAGCGCCAAGTGGTGGCGCCACCCGTCCAGCTGCCCGGTCCCTATAGAAACCTTCCTTTCTGATTTCTAGTGTTTTTGATGCTTTGGTGCCTTGATACCAGCACCGCCGTACATAGGGTGCATCGAGGCACCCTACGGTTGTTACCTTTCCAGTCGCCTTCTGGTGCCGTTGACTCGCAATTTGGCTGCCAAACATTCACCAGAGGTTTAATAAGTTTACTAGTCTGTATATAAAGAACGTTCGCGCTAGAGTGGTTGCGCGAGTCCTTCCTGTTTTGCGAATCTTCACGAGCAACCTTGTTAAAATTATTTAAACTGTTCCGTTAGTTTCTCGTTAATTAACACAGTGTCTATTGTCAAGTTGTTACGCCAGTGTCTTCGCGAGTGACCTTGTTAGAATCATTTAAGATCTTTTGTCAGTTCCTGGTTCGGCGTGAAGTGGTTACAAAAGTTTCCTTCATGGGTTTGAATTACTTATAATTAGCCTCACTTCCTTCCCAAGCAACCACGGACGCCCGTCGGACGTCCAAAATACAGCCGAACATCTAATGCCCAGCTTGAACGACCGCTGTACGTCCATGTTTGGATGTACACTTTCGGACGTACAGCGGACATCCAGACACGGATGTACAAGTCCGAATGACATCCACCAATAGACGTACAGTTACTACGAAGCATCAAATACCGGCTTAAATTGAATATAAAAGCAAAAACGAAAAATCTACTTTGCTTTTCAATTAAAATGAGTTTGTACAACACATCTGCATATTTCTAAAATTAAGACTAATCTTTTTTACTTTTTCGGAGCAGCATCTGTTTGGAGAAGGATATGGAGAACCGCTAACGATTCATGTGAAGCAAGTTCACTGTGTTCATGTATGCCTGTCTGCCCGGTAGTGTGTTGACCTCGTGCACTGCAGTATTCATTGTAGGAACTTCTCGTTATGCGATTCTGGAAATTTTTACTGAACATCCAAAATACATCTGATTTCGGACGTCCAACTGAACGTACGGAAGTGTTAAATCTGGATGTCTTACGGCGTACATGGTAAGTCCATTGGCACTAAAACGAACGTCATACGGACGTCCGCTAGAGCCGGAATGGACATACGGTGGCCGGCCAACGGACGTCCGGTGGTTGCTTGGGTTCCTGGTATTGCAAGTTTCTTCCCTGTCGTTACAGTTATGTTAGTTATGCGCATTGCTTGTCGTCGTCGTCGGTCCGCCTAGTAGAGAAAGAAAAAAATATATATAGTATTATAGTATCTTTTCTCTGTCTGACGTAGAGACGACGACGACATCGACGTCGTCCGAAAGGAGTCAGTGCCCCCTGTATTTTTCAATGCCAAACGCATCACCCGCTTACCAATGGGAGTGAGTGGGACGCCCGCAGTGCCCACATGCCGTAAAGTGGGGCACCGAGCTTAACTGGGACCACCCGACCGTAACTCGACCCGGGATCCCCCGACCTAACAAGCCGCTTTCGAGATCACCCGAGAGTGGCTTGTACCTGGTTGCCAAGGCAACCGCTCATGGAGGAAGTTTCCTTTCTTCCATGCAACCGATGTTTGAGATTACCAAAGTAACGGCACTCTCACCAGCGATAGGAAACTCACCTCCACGGCAGAGCACGTTTCGCCAACATTGCCGTTTTCCACCATGCGTTGCCCCAATATTAACCGATCACGTGACTAAAGCGCTGGAAAGGTTAGCAATTAGGGGAGAGTGGCCAGAGTAGAAGGAAACGGCTTGGATGGCCACCCGGGGCTCATGCATTTCGCCACATGGTTTGGCATTAAGGAAATACAGGACTCTATTATGAGAGTCATCATGCTGCCCGCTAGAATCGCAACTCAGGAAACCCTTTGTACACCCTGTATATCGATGACATCTCGCAGTTCATCGCTAAGGTGCCCATTCCAGCTACCTTATCGAAGCCGTACGTGGCCTGAACGATGCGCATCTCTTCCATCAGAACGTTTTGGGCGAATATGGCGATACTTTCGGCTACCACCGCGCGCTTGAAGACTTGGACGATGGCATGCCATGCAGCGTATTATATTGATGATGAAGTTTATGAAGAAATCGAAATTGAACAGTAACAACTCTTTTCTCACTCTCCATCTTTGCAGTGTGCTACGCGCCCGAGCAGACAATGGTAAGTTTGTGCAGTGTTACGTGCCTTTTGAGTGTGCTGACCGTTTCTTTTTTTCTTTCTCGCAGCCGGAGCCATGCCACGATTTTGTCAAAGTATCAAAGTGGAGTTGGTGGAGTCACCCTTCATGCTTGGTGATGATAATGAAATTTTTTACACTGTGTCTAAGGTACATCGGACGTACCTGCTAAAGTTCTTAAAGGGGCACTGACACAACACAAAATTTTGAAGGAGAGATAACTTCAGAGATAGATTGGTGGGAACACCTTTACATCATCTGCAAAATATCAGCGGCGAATGCAGCCTAGAACATATTTAAAATCAATTTTAACACGTCACGAGTTGTGTTTGCCGCTTCCGCACTGCCGACGTTTTTCGCCGGCTCGCCCGGCTCGCCGCTCCAATCGGAGGGCCGGAGGGCGGAGCTTCTGCTCTCGAGAACGAACGACCCGATCGTTGGCGGCGGAGGGCGCCGTGAATTTCGTCAGCTCATCGAGCAGCTGGCCGCGACCAAAGTTCTACAGCGATTCCAGGCACTCTGTTTCTATTACTGTTTATTACCATTGGATGCGAAAACGCGCCGGAGTCACGAAAAGCCCACTGAGCTAGCCGCACGGTCGCTGTGCAGGCGGCGGCCACGGCCGCGAAGTGGCCCAGGCCGGCGCAGGTAGCTCGAGTGATAGCTTGTTACCCGCTGCCACGAAATTGTCCCCAAGTCCCGACCATGGCGGCTTACATGAGAAAGGAGTTAATGATGCGATGGCGGGTTGCATTAAAAATTGTCATCTGCACCGCTTACGAGAGCGGCACTCGAATGTCCGCCGCAGTGCTAAGCTGAACTGTAGGCGGACCTGTAGGCAGACCGGCCGGCTGCTCCCAGCGCGCGTCTTGCCACCCACCGTCTCGAGCGTCGCGCGTCGTTCTTCAGCCAGCGGTAGCATTTGCACTCGCAGCGCCTGCGTCACATCCACGGTCGCTTTTTAATTAAGCGCCTCACGAGATCAGTACGTGGGGGCATTCGCAGAAACTGCCGTCGATGCGGATTCGACAGTGCTACGGCGGCTCTGCTCTGTGATATCCCTCCGACGGTCACGTGGTCAGCTTTGTTCAAACAAAATCCCCAAAATCCATCGTTTCGCAGCACTCGCTGAAACCGAAACTGCGACTGGCCGCATTGAAAATGCCTCTAATTAAACAACCGTCGCACGCTGAAGCAAATGAGGTTTCTACAGGTTATAAGTAGGTCACTAGCTACTTATCGCAACAAAAAAAACAAGATGCAAAATTTTGTGTCAGTGCCCCTTTAAAGCTACGTCAGACGTAACCGCAAAATTTTTTAAAGATACGTCGGACGTACCCGAAAAATTTCTTAAAGGTACATCGGACCTATCCGCCAAAGTTTTTAAGAGGTACGTCGGCGTAGTCTGTTGCACTTGGACCTCTTCAATAACTTCTAGCCACCTTAGTGAGCTTATCCAGGCGCTTATCCAGAGAAACCTCAACTGGCAGTGACAGCGACTGGCAGTGACAACCGACGTATCGTTAAGAATTTTCGCGGGTACGTCCAACATACCTTTAGACACAGCGTATTTTTTTATTCGGACAATGACGACGAAGGCGTGTTTGTGGACGACTCGAACCGCCCCACTATGGAATCTGCGGTGACCCACGAGTCTACAAAATTAAGGAGATATGGGCTTTGTTTCCGCGCTGTGCGGAATAGATTTGCTGTAAGCCTCTGTGCGCGAATACTGAATTTGACTACATTGCGACCATACGGGAGTTTGGCAGAAGGGGGTCGCCAGGCATCACCACGCAAGAGTACGAATAGAAGGAGGAGAAGAGAAGACACCCAGTAGCGTTGCGACGACGACTACAATAAAGAGAGAAAGGACAAGTTGTTGCCCAGCCACCTAGCAATGACCTTATTTGCTGATAGACCTAACCTAAACTCTCTCGCTTGTCCCAGGAAACATTTTTAACAGACGACGCTGTTAAGCAAAGTGTTACTTTTCCTGTCCGTAATTAAAAATACCAAGAAGAGACCGAGCGTAGGTGAGCGCGTGCTACGCGGCAGCCTCCAGGCAGTTAAAAACAAGAAAATGCCGAGCACTCGTGTGTGCATGCCACACGGTGACCCGCCCAGCGTCCCCGGCGAAGTTTGTCAAGCCAAGCATACCACATAATATCGGCCAAGATTGGCGAAAAGGAAAAAAAAAAAAGAACTCCACCGTTCGCCGCAATCGTGGCAACACTTTTACTATCGCAATCGCACTGCTCACGTCACTCACTAGTTATGGCTCCACCCACGATATAGGGCTGCGCGTTCGTCATTCACATGCACTAGGTCCGTCTTAGAAATGCACCAGCTCAGTCGCAGGGATGGGTCAGCGACGGGTTGTCCGCATGCCCCATGAGGAGGCCACTCGCCTCAAGGCTCGTTGCGCTAGGGATCAAGAACGGAAACAAGTACAGTGAGCCAACACGGACTACGTGGCCACAGAAAATGCTGCCCAGAGATGTTGGTGGGCCCAGGACAACGAATCCGTTCAATGCAGGCAATGGAAGCGGTCATCGCGGGAGAAGAGTCACTTGAAGTCTTCAATGGAGATGAAGAGTACTCACCTACACTCCATGATGATTAATAAACGCACCTCTAACTTAACGGTGTCAGTGTGGTGAAAAGTGCTAACGCATACACAACGTTTAATGTCACAACGTACACAACATTTAACGTTTAACGATTATAACTTGCGCATTACTGCGAGCTTCTCTATAGCAACAAATAAGAAGTAAAGGTCGTTGCGGCAGCAAAGAAGAAGCAAATCGGCTGCAATTGTGGACTTAAACCATTGTGACGGTCGTGAAGGTTGCGTAGAGCTTTGCTACCTTCAAGTCTTGCGCATTAGTGTGAGCTTCCTTGCATTTTTACGATTTGAGTCACAAGAGCTAGTTTCTCGCACCTCCTAGAAATACACAGACATGTTCACTACATTGACATGAGCTAACGCTGTGCTCAGTTACCCACCGCTGCTGTGTGCGATATACAGCTAGAGCTAAGTGTTCGCTCGCATAACGCTAATTTTCTTGGAACTTCTTTTTTACCTATGTAACCTGTAACTGCCCATTATAGCCCAGCCCCCCCCCCCCCCCCCCCCGGGGTGAGGTAAAAGAAAAGACTGATATCCAGTAAACCCAGCCAGCAAATCTTTTTTTTTTTACGTAACCCAACCTAAGCTAACCTTCTTCCTAATGGCCAAGCCCGTATCTGCTCCCATGGTAGCCAAACCAAGTCAAGTAACCCAATAATCGCACCTATTTTTTTTACATAACCTAACATGAAGCGTGCGTTGAGGCTGGTAGGGCACTTTTTAAGGATATAGAACTTGTTTTCGAGTGGTCTGGTTGAAAGTGAAGAACTAAGTTTGTCGCTCCACTTTGTGCGCACTCGAAACAAAAAACAATCAAAAAAGCCAAGACTGTACATACATATAGCGCCACTGCCGATGGATCGTTACCGGAAATGTGCAAAATAAACCGTGATGTTGACCAGCAACAGCCAACAAAACAGTCACTGCTGTAATGACTTAAAGCTGTGCATAATGAGAGAAATTGAAGAGAGCGCAGCTGGTTTTCCTGCAACTTTCACAAATATTTGCAAGCTTACCGCTTCACATGCACATGTAATATTTGGCTCTGGTATTTCTGGCAGTGTAATCTAATACCCCTGTCACACGGGCACTTTGAATCCGGACTGAAGCGAAGAGAGATTGACTTTTTGAGCGCGCTCGACCAACGCCGCCTGTATTAACATTGCCTGACGCAACGTCGCGCGCTTTTCAATGGGAAGGGTAGGGACGCTTAGCTTTGTTCAGGCAGGACTTTGCAATGATTTTGATCCGCTATGTGGCGCGTGCCGGCGGACATCATTTTTCGCTGATGGGAGCTTAAAACGCTCTCAGACTGTTTTGGACAGTTTGCTCGCCATTTTCAAGCTTTGGAGGCAGCCTGGCGCAGGAAAACAACTTCGTATCAAATCTGCGGGCAATATGCGCAGCTGTTCACCCATGCTTCTAAGACGTGTGTATGTCGCTTTCCTGTTGGGCTTCAAGGGCCGTTTCGCTTACATCTTAGCTGCGATGGGGCCTAGTTCTGTGGCGCACTGGGATCTATTTCACGTGTCGCTCGCTTCATACTTGGTGCAAATTTTTTTCCAAAGATAAAGACGAAGGCGGACTGAAATAGTGTTAAAGAACATACTGATTGTCGGGTAGACTATAGCTAACATAAAAACGATATTTTCGGATGGGGCCGCCATTATTTACTGATATTTTTCTTCCTGGAGTTTTAGAGAAGAAAAACTTGCGTGCACGTTTTTGTTCAGGCGCTCACTTCTACGATTATTTTACAATAATATCACGTGCTTGTAAACTTCAGAAAATTATAGGAAACACAAGGATACGCAGCTGGGATCCCGCCACGCTGTCCGGAGCGCTTCTACAGTACAGTCCTCAATTTTAGAAGTGCGTACCGATGCGGAGTGCGAACAGCGGGGTCAAAACAATACCTAAATGCGGAGGGGATAGAGGTGGGATGCCCCACTCAGAAAATTTCAGGGCCTGTGATCCAAGTAGATAAGCGCGCAAAGCCGGCATCAGCCTGCGGCAGCGCAAGGGATTTTGCTTCGTGACAAAGGAAGTTTTATCATTATCAGTGACAGACCAAGACAGACAGGCATGGTGAAAAACAAGAAGGCGTAGGAGCGCCGCCTCGGGAACGCTAAACAAACTTTCCACTATTTTGCATAGTTTCCGAGAAGCGGCGCTGGCTGGCGGACACGAAAGCACGCTGGAAGGCTACGGAGCGGGGAAGGGTAGGAGAGAGCAACAGGAGAGTGGCTGTTTGGCCATTTTTCGCTCACACGTTAGGCAATGTTTATACAGGCGGCGTTGGCTCGACGCACTGCCGCGGCTACACGGCACGCTTCGATCCCGATCGAGAAGTTGCACCGGTTGCACTCATGTACGTGCGCCAAAAATGCACTTCGCGGCCAGTGTCTGGTAACTTTGCGCAGTCGTAGTTATAGGGAGCTATGTAAATGTTACTGCACGCTTATTTGGGTAGTTATTTGTTACAATTTGTGGGATAGTTGAAGTTGTCACCTTCTGTGCCATTACTCAGCGGGGACGAGAGTATCGCCGCTTTCGTCCGATTGCGCTTTGAAACCTCGATCGCGCTTGAGAAACCTGGATTGAGTTCGAGCGCGATCGGGCTCGATCGCGATTGAATCTGCCATGTAGCAGCACCCAATCCGGATTGAGCTCGATCCGGATCGACTCAATCACAATTGAAAGTGCCCGTGTGACAGGGGTATAAACGATGCACAGGTTTATTTGCACTGCTCAAAGCGTGCTGGAGGGTCCCTTTAAGTATGTCTAGCTGCATGATAGAGCACTTTTGCAACTATGCGCTACAGTCGTGACGTGTGTGCAATGGTGGGCACACAAGTTAATTAACTTATTCCGGAAAAAAAAAACACTTGGAAACAAAACTATTTGGATTGTTCGTTTTTCAGGGCTGAGAACACCAGTTCATGTACATTCAACAACTTTTTCATATGCATATTGGTTATCTCGGGTGTCACGAATACGTTGTGCAGGCACAGCAAACACTACTTTGTTTAGAGATTTTTGTGTGCTTCAGAAAACCTTTTAGTGTTCCTGAAGGTTATTTTCCAATGTTATTGCCGTTCGAAGGCATGCTTCTCGTTGCTCCAAAAGCCTGTTTTGTCGCTACAATACTCTTTTTGGCTGCAACAAAACCCCTTTTTGCTACTCCAAAAAAACTACTTTGAGCAATCACATTGGTACCTGCACTTGGCTCCACCAGAAAATGTCATTGCTGAAGGAAGAGCATAAACGTGGCCATTACACGTGCAGAGTTTTGTTTCATACTACAATAACTTCCTCGTCTACACTGAAAGTTAAACCAGGCAGGGCTGTTCATAGAAAACTGCTCTAGACAAAGCAGAATCACATTAATTAAATGCAAAATTCACGTTTTATTGTTCTGTTGTCTCTTACAGCATAAAAGTTGAATAATAAACTTCCAAGCAGTTTTAAAGTACTGCGTTAACTGCAACTTTGTAAAAGCTTTTCATTTTAGTTCTAAAATTTGAAGAACCTTCACATGGATATGTTTGGCACAAGCATGAATTGCCAGGGGTAACGTAACCTGGATTGCCATTGTAGTGACTATTTAAACTTGCTGCTACTGCAATTTTGTGCACATATTTTTTTGCTTTTCCTTAACCAAGCTCTATTGTGCAGTGAAAAGCATAAAAAATAGAAATAAATTGAGCAACACATAATGCACAATGGCAGCAGCATCATGAATGGAGTGAAGAAAAGTTTCCACAAGCTTATTTAAAGGGGCAGCACCCAAAAAAACTGTGATAAAATAATGCAGATTAAAAGCAAAACTGCAGCTCGTTCCTTTTGCACTAGGCCAATGCGAGGTCGGGATCCACTAGTGACATGATCCCACCAATGAGGTGCAGACTCCCAGTCGCCAAAACCTGCAAATGAAAGCCATTTGTCAGAGCACATTCATTTCGGACTGGCCAGATTGATGGACAGATAAAGCAAATTTGGTTTTAGCAGTCGCTAATGCCTGGGAAGGAAGCACAGATCCACGTGAGCGGAGCTCCTCCTTCAGAAGTTCTGCCCTGCTGATCAACGCACAAGGAAGTATTCTAACTCAGGGTTCGTACGGGCTTCAAAAGCAAAAATTCAAGGGTTTTCAAGGAATTTCAAGGACCAGAAAACACATTTTCAAGGTCCCCATCTTATGTTTTATCTGGGATTATTTATAACTTTTTCAACACAATGCAAAAGTCTGTTATTGCCCAATACCTAAGAACATTACTGCACATTTAGATAGGCGCTATGGGTTCATGAACGCTGTCCCAGCTTTATTTTTTATTTCATAGTTTGTATTTAGAGGTTTTTCTTTTTTTTGGTGTTTTGCTGAGGCTGTTTGATTTCAAAACTTAGTTAATGTTGCCTGCATCTCCTGCTTTGTCAGCAAGAGTATCAGCTGAAATTAACTCAGCAAGTGTTGCTGCAAGGCAGGATGAACTATGTACACGTCCACCATTTGCACGTAAAAGCAAATGCAGATGGAGCGCATGAGGCACAGCAAACATGCAATGAGTAAACGTCCACAGACTAGATGCAAGATGCAAGGTAGAGAACAGAAGCCGGCTTTCACGGGATTGTATCGTGACATGAATTCTATTGAGGAGTGCTGCTCCCAATGTTGCCTCGTAATAATGAGAATCCACAACTCGTAATTTCAAACAATACACTCAAACTTGATTGTTACAATGTTTCTTTACATTTTTAACACCTAAAATGTACGACAAACACTTTAAATTCTTGTGAAAAGATAGGGCCATTGGTTCTCTCCAGAAATATCAAGGGTTTTCAAGGACCTGTGCGAACCCTGTAACTATATATACTATGCACAAAGGCAATGTGAACAGGCAACAAAAACAGGCTGGGTTCTGAATGAAACTTCCTTGTTCTGACTTGGAATAGCAAGCCTCAGTATTTAAACTGCAAAGTTTAAACCGAGAGTCTCTGTCACATACAACGAGCATATTTCAATACACTCCATGCTTCAAATTCTACAGGCATGACAAATAAAGAGGCAAGCCAAGCCAACCTTTAAACATAACACAATGCATGTGATTCCAGCAGTCTTCATTAACCTATAAGCACTCCATTTTTTCCTACCCACCGTGGTGGCACAGTGGCTAAGGCATTGTGCTGCTGAGCACGAGGACGCGGGTTCGATTCCCGGCCGCCGCAGCCGCTTCTCTTATGGAGGCAAAAAGCAAAAACGCCCGTGTGTACAAGATTTCGGTGCACGCTAAAGATCCCCAGGTGATCAAAATTAATCCGGAGCCCTCCACTACGGCGCGCCTCATCGCCTGCATAGCGTCGGCGCATTAAACCCTACAATCAATCAACCATTCCTTCTGATGGAAAACCAGAAAGTTAATCACCTGCGATGCCACCTGCACTAAAAAGAGCCTTGAAGACGAAACACAACTTCGTTCAGCTTGAAAGAACTAGACTTTGGTAGCTCACTCAGCCCCATTCCAGTCACAAAAGACTTTTTTTTCAACTGAAATAACGCAAGAAACAGAGAAAAATTTTGAAATTTCGTGCCACAGTGATGTACTAATATGGGCAGGAGTGACGTGTTATGGGCCAGCACTAAAAAACAGGTTCATCGTGTGTTAACTGCGCGTTAGCATTCAAGTGCTGTGATCAAACGAAACTAGAGGCCCCACTACAATTGCCCAGTCATGTTTCTTGGCGGTGGCTTACATCGGCGGCCGCCTATCACAGACAAGATTCTGGGACACCACAGAAAAATCGCCAGTAAGTGGCTGTGGAGCTGCCACAGTTGAACGCGTTTTCTTTAGTATTTCGATTGTTTGTTTAAAGTTTGTGATCATATTGGTATTGTTGTTATCGAGACAAATAGCCTTTTTAATCAACCAAACCTGTTGTCTTTGTGGCCTCTTTACAAGGAGCCCTGAAATGCTTCTATAGCATCTTTCAAATTCTACATCTGTTTTTCATGTCATGAAAAGGTAGCTGTAAAAGAATGATTGAGATCAATGCAAAAATCAAAAATTTAATCAATTATGAAATGTAGAAGTGCCATAATATGGTGAAAGCAATCTGAATGGCAAAAACATTATGTGATGTTGCGCAAGCTCGAAGCCTATGGTGACCTGACCTGGCAAGCCTCTGTGCTTCTTGGCGGAATTTTTTTACATGCTAATGCTGACTCCTTGTTTCTCATGCAGTAGGTGAGGTATTTGTTGGGCAGCTTTGATGACGCTAATCTGCCACCAAGTGATTGCAAGGAATGTTGACGACCTGTTCGGCAGTGCAGTAGCGAAATGACAATCATTACAAACAGAGGCACCCCGACTGAACAGCCATGCGCATCATTAGATTTACTCACAAATGCAGACAAATACATCAATTGTATGGACGTGTCACCGCCGCTTCAAAAGCTGTTTCGAGTCATCTCATCTCAGGGTGCCATCTCGTAATGAACAATTAAGCTGCACTGTTTTAGGCTTATTGACACCAAGTGCAGTGAGTATTGCACACCTGCAGGTAGAGCCATTGTCAGCCCATACTGTGGGGACATGTAACCCAACTTCAGACAAAGGCAGCCTGAAGGGAAGCAAAAGTATTGCACAGCACAGTAAGCCGCCACTTGCACGTTTTTAGAAAACAAAACAGATCATAGCTTCCTTTTGCTTGGTGAACATTATGGCATAACTTATTACAACCTAGCTAGCCACAAGACTCAGTGCCAGCTTGTACAGTGGATCCCCTTTCATACGTTTTTCACCGGACGGGGCAAAAAAACATAACAGCCAACAAAATACAGCAGGAAGGAACACCAGAAATTTGAATAAAAAGATATAGTTTCGAACTGCAACCCTTTATTTACAGATTAATGCCTTTCAAACCTGAAAAAATCAAGGTTGGAGGTTTGCCGTTAACTTCGACAAGCGCGAGCTTGCTTGAACCGCCTTGCAGAGGTTCCCATGTTGCCGCTACGAGCCAGCTTAGTTAGCTTTTGGGCCGAAAAGCATGGCATTTCTTTCTATATCGGCACACTTGCGATGGCGCTGTTTAGTGTTGAGGGTGGTAGTTCAAGTTCTTTAGCAATGTCGGCTCTCTCCTGCGCTGTCTGCGCATCAACTGCTCTCAGAACGTCCAGCTTTTCCTTAAGGCAAAGCACTTTCTGCTTATATGATGCCATCAAGAAAGCACAACAAAGATAGCGCTCACAGAAAATGATGAATGACTGAGGCTAGAGTGTATGGATAGCCCTTCACACAGAACAGTGTGGGCTAATGTATGGGATAAAGAAAATCCCGGCTAGCTTCGCTAGAGAAAGTACTACCAGCCGTACATTAGCCCCAGCGGAATCCAAAGACTTTCGCACAGGTTCCAGTAGTCACACAGGGTAGATCTGACTCCAGCAGTGCGAGTAAGGCTTTATTGCTTGGCAAATACAGAGTACATACCAGACAACACGACTGTTGGTCCTTTCACTCGCTCAAGCCGCTGGGACTTAGACTCCAATATCTGTCAGCGCGGCCGCGGGAAGAGAGACTTTCTGATGACCAGTCAAGATGGAATCTCAGAGCAGAGTTTCCGAAGCCGACTGGGTTCTCAGTCATTGTGACCATCAGAGTAGGCACTCCTGAACCGACCAGCACCGACCGAATCGCCCAGCTGACCTCCCGCGGAAAGGATTAGACACACCTGAACAACGCTCGGTGGAAAGGAGGTTCCTCCGGGAAAGAGGGTGCCGGTGGGAGACCAATGAGGGCCCGTCCTCCTGAGTCCTCGTTCGCAAGTCACGTAGTATTGTGGGTACGGCGCGCCACGCACAGTCAGCGAGGAAGCTAGCACGCACGTGACCATGCCGCCGGCCAAGATGGCCGCCCCCACGATTGGCGAAGCCTAACCACATGTGCAAACGAGGCATGGGGGGCAAGGGGCCCCCACAAACGATGGATGGATGTTGATTGATTGTGGTTGTTTAACGCACCGACGCAACGCAGGCGATGAGGCGTGCCGTAGTGGAGGGTTCCGGATTAATTTTGACCACCTGGGGATCTTTAACGTGCACCAAAATCTCGTACACGCGGGCGTTTTTTGCTTTTTCGCCTCGATCTGAAAAGCGGCGGCCGCGGCCGGGAATCGAACCCGCGACCTCGGGCTCAGCAGCACAACGCCTCAGCCGCACAACGCCTCACCACCGCGGCGGGGTGATGGATGCATGTTATGGGCATCCCAATTATAACGGAACATGGACCAGTGAACCACCAAGCTCTTCCCACAGAGGGCTGGTGGCAGTGACTCCAACTCCCACGCACCTCCACGTAGCCAGTTCTGTAATCAAGCCAAGCTGAGGTTTGGAAAAACTCAACATGGTGGTCGGCACTTGTTGCCCGTGCGGGTTCAGGGTGCCAGATTGCGATTGATCGTACGGCAAACACTTCTAAGGTTGCGACGCAACGGTGGGGATACCAATGCATTAGATCCTGAGGGAGCTATGCCGGGGCCAACTGAAGACGATGTTACAGCCAGGAAAACACAGCATTTGGGAACGTTATAAAAGGGTTCTACTGTACTATAGAATATACCCATTCAATAACTTTATATTTATGTGCAGACATTGATCGTTCTTTCTGTGTGCATTTCAACAAGGCAGGGAGGATAGACAGTGAACCTGAATTGTGCTGGCTAAAAAATAAAAAAAAGCATCGCGGGGTTTTCCCAGTGTGCAGCAGCAGCGTTTCGTGGGCAAACAATGCCACTGCCCTGCAGAGCGGCAGCTTGCTTTCGGGGCCCACCTGAATGTGGCCTGGAGGAGCGGACTGGTTGGCAGCCGTCTGCTGCTGCTGTATCCAGGCCACGGCTTCGGAGAGGCACGCAAACAGCTGGCAGGAGTCCTCCGGCATCCCCCTGGCAGGCGAGGCCACGCTTCCGCCAGCCGCCACCTCCTCCTCGTGCAGGCTCGACAGCATGGTGGCACCAGATGCGCATGTTGGCCCTGCAGCGGGCCATCTCGGTGCACTTCTCCACTGTGAAGTCGCTCTGGTCTGCGGGAAGGTGACGCCAACCACGGCCACACATGATGTCTCTGCTGTGCAACTACACTGAGATCACACAGTTCCATTACCTGCCCTTGGGCTTTTGTATCAATGGGCTCTGAAGATCACCGTATTCTCATGCAAATAGCGTGCACAGAGTAAAGTCGAGATGCCAGAATTACGATTCTAGTTATGGGTGTTTAAAGGAGCCATGAAGAGAAAACACAAGTTTGGTTCATTCAAAAGATTGCCTCGTTAGAATCATACTGACCACTTCTAACGTAAACTTCGGTCGAATAAGCCGCATAATTAGGAAAAAAGGGAATGGCCATGCGACCCACTAGCTCATTTCCCGCAACAGAACCTATGATGTCACACGAGACAGCTCTGCGATTGGCGGAGGGCGGCAAAAGCAAACGAAAATTAGGCAGAGTATAAGCCTGCCGAACGAGCTATTTGCATTAAATTTAGGGCACATTCTTTTTAAAGCCGTAAGAATGGTGGTAAGTGTAAATTACGAAAGCACATGTAAACATAGAAGTACCGGTGCGTACTGCTGCTGTTGGTACTGCGCGCACTATTCTTGTTTAGCTGCACAGGACTGCGGGGCTTTGGGGTTGTCTCAGACGACACTGGCCGATTGATTGACGCGACGGTGTCTTACGTGAACATATTTGTCGAGCGAGCAGTATGTTTCTCGAAACGATTTTCTCCCAGAACGAAAAAAAAAGGCAGAAAACGACACGCCATGGTATGGTGGCGCCATCTAGGTTGAGTAACGTAAACAAACGCGCGAATACCTGGATACCACTCTGCCGTACAGGGTGGAGAACACCCATTTGAACGGTCCCGTGCCGCTGCGATTGGGTCAACGTGCTCAGCGCGTTGTTCGTTTCGTTTCCCACGCGACCCAGCAACGCGAAACAGATTAAGTTGATTCAAAACTTTGCCAGTTAACCGCGTTGCGGCGATACTTTTAGCGCGATTTTGATACAATGACTTGCTTCGGCGGCGAGCGAGCGATCCAAAATGGCGCCCCAGCGTGTACGTGTCTCTACCCCTGTACGGCGGAACGCGCGAATCAAGGGATCCTAGGCTGCAGAGCTGTTCTGTGATGTCATTGCAGCTACGAAAACACACGATTAGTGGGAAAAATCAAATTTTAACATAAATTGATTAATTTCTCAGTGAATAAAGCAGCGTTTGCATTCGAACAAGCGCTGGGGGCACTACAAAACACGAAATCTTTCGAATAACACAAACTTGTATTTTGTCTTCATGGCTCCTTTAACGCACCAAGGCTACATCTGGGTTATGTGGCGTGCCATAGGGGAGGGCTCCCGATTAATTTCGGCCACCTCGGGATGTTTACGTGTTGCAATTACACGTATATTGCCCCAAGTGCAGCTCCACCACAATGTGTGGCATGCCGTGATGCTCCACTCTTCCCCTCGCTTTAGTCTAGCCAGCCATTCGTCGAAAACGGAGTTTCGCTGTTCGGTCTTGGATATGGCGTTACCCTATTTCTACCGCAAGTGCACTCACCGTTCCAAGGTCACATGCCAGCATGTGGAAGGGAAGCACTGAAGAGGATAACAGCTACCATCCCTGGTCCAACAGGAGGGCAGCTCCTCGCAACCTAGCAGCTATCTACAGGCAATAGCTTGACAGATGTACCTCGCCGTACAGCAATTTGGTTTTTCGGTCCCATTTTCTTCATGCATGAGCATCATGAGAAAGGTTTGGCGCCGTCGTAACTTTCTACTGGAGCTCTGTGCAACAGGCAAAATGTCTTATGCCCACTGGTATGCTCGTTATCCAAATAAGTGCGTGATACTTCTTTGTTATTAAGACTGAAAGGTTGCATTATGCAGGAGTGGACACCCAACAACATGGGGGCACAGGTTCTATGCAGGGGAATGAAAATATGGCACCTTGGCATGCCTTTTCATTCAGCAAAGCTGCTATGCACACAGGTCTGACTGCAACAATCAGATTCAGCCAGTCCAAAAGAAGGCCATCTAATGCTTTGGAAGGGACATGGCTAACCACAATATGCAAGAGCCAATAACATCAAATGCAAGAATACAACTGATTTAAGACAAAGACGAGGATCCTAAGACAAACTTCTTGTACTGTACCAAAAAAGGTATGACAAAATAAATCAACACAACTCCTCCATAAAAGCTCAGTAACTACAGCTGAATTAGCCATGACAACTCTACAGATGTGGTACGTAACAAGATATTCAGTAGCACAAACTTTTACTGCCTTGGAGTGCCTGCTGCAGTCGAGTCAGCAGATGACACATGTGCACAGGGTTGCAACTGAGTAGCAAAGAAATAAAGCGTGCGTGTCGGCCTTGGCGTCAAACCAGGTGCACCCCAGGCACACGGATGGCTGTGCTGATTATTATTTGTGGCGCACTAGCCTCCAGTGAGCCGGCTGTCGGTGACAGTGCATGAAACGGTGAGCACAGCACGGACAAAAGAATGAGGAGGGGGACCCAGGCATAGGCATCGCATATCCATGGGTTCCCCTGGGCACGCATCGCACAGGTGACAACGCTTTCCTTTTCCAAGCCTAGAGAAAAAGGGGGCCCTGGCCGGACTAGAGGGAAGACACATCACTACAGTTTCTAGAAATCTGGCCAGTCTGCCATCCGAGACCTTTAGCAGGGTCCCTTTCACACTGGTCGACGGCTGCACCTTCCAGTTTTGCTGGCCATGCTTGCTATTGAAACATTTCTTTAAGAACTGAATTGTTTAAATACTTTTGCTCACCTAATTGTTTGTTCCTTTAATTTTACTAGCATGAAAAGGATTTTGTAGGCATTTTCAAAGTGCGGGCAGTAGTGTGCAGCTCACCGATCGTCTGCTCACCACAGACGATTAGAAAGAAAACAAATAATTAGGTAACAAAAGTACTTGAAACTCAAATTTAGCTTTTAAAAACGTCTCAATGGCAAATGCGGCGAGTGCAATAGAGGGCACCGCGGTCAACCAGTGTGCTGTTTCTGGCGTGTTTTCATTGCTGCGATGACATGCCATTGTATTGGGAAACTGGTGCCGATGGTAGACTGGCTAAATTTCGAAGGACTAGTTAAAGGGACACTGAAGTGATTTGTTAACATTGTGGGATTACTAGCACAAATTGTAGTCTCAAGTCTCCAGGCCATGTTTCGACCACTCTCGCTGCATTTACGAGACTTTATTCAGTAGAAAAATCAATTCGGAAGTGCTGTCTTCCTCTCTGCATCCTCCTAGTCGATTTCCTATAACATTTTGTACGACGTCAAAACGAGATGGCTTGGATTGACTGCGCTACTGCACGGCTCGCCGACTCTCGGACAGAATCACTTGGCTCAGCGTTTAGTCTAGTCGGCCGGTCGACGGCGGATTGTCGCAATTCGTTCACTCAGTTGAAACTAAGCCACGACAAGTTTGTTCCTGGAAGAACGTGCCTTTAGTTTGTTAGTTAGTAGGCTGAATCAATTTCTAAGTCCAAATCACTCCACACAAGTGCACATGCCACACTTAGCTGACTGGTACGCTGGTAGAAAAACCTAAGGCCAATTGAAGGCTGGGGAAGAGTCAGCGAAGTTAATATAGGTACTCAGGCATTAAATTCAACCGAAACTTTTATCGTACAGCGTAAAACCAAGGTGCGGGAAGCACTTTTTGCGCTGGGTGAACTAGCACAGCTGTCAGTAGTACGACCACCCATCTGTGATGGCTTTTCCACCTCAGGAATGCAGTCGCTATAGAGGTGAGATTTTGTGGAAATGGGGGGGGGGACGCTTACTGCACGAGCACTATTAAAGAAATACTAGTCATCTAAGTTGCTTGGAATGCTAAAACTAAATAAAAATGTAAGCTGGCTATACATTATATACTTATTTCTGCACCTGGCAGCGCTGGCTTATGGCTGAGTGGTCTGGAGCACTAGGTATATCGTTTTGCAATTCACAAGTTCGAACCTCCAATAACGCAGGTTTTCTTTTTAAATAAAGTTGATTCATTTGTTTTCAGGCAGCATTTTCTATACTGAATTCACCATTTTTGCGCTGTAATGTTTACTGCTCCACGAGCAAGTTCGCAGAACACGTGCAGACTGACGCTGACGTGCTGGCGAATTCTCGTTGGTTTAGTGTTGCCATAAGCACCGACTGCTTGCAGGCACAGTCCCAAATCAGCGGACCCTTGGCCTGGTGCGGACACGCCTCTTACGATACAGGCACGAGCCAGGCAAGCTCCAAAGGTGGGGGAAAAGCGCATCGCATTTGAGCGTCTCCGGTGACACGGAGGGCATTCATAATTGTTATAATTCCAAGCCGTGCTGGTAGGCTCATCTGATGCATTTTACCGCCGAAAACATGGCAGAAGCACGATATGCAGATTACCGAGATATCGAGAATACCCATCCAACAATAACGTCGGATGCCAAGCATGTTGTTTCACAGAACCGAAACTGAAACTGGTTCGAATTCTAATCTTGGACATCGCCCAATCACGCAGCACCTCGTATAGACGTCCCTGCTTTAGTTGGTGCGGCCGCCGCACACCGCGCATGGTAGTTTTCTTCTACCGTTTTACCTCTTGCTTTATAAATAACCGCTTTTATCACCCGGATAAGCAATGAAAGGTGTGTTTATTTGAGCCAGTTTACGCAGTTCAAGCAAAAAAAGGAGCTTGACAAATTCACTTCAGTGTCCCCCCTTTAAAGCGAAAAGTTGGGCTAGTTGGTTATTACTTGAATATATTTCATGAGCGAAAACATGACGAGAAACGTTTTGCATGCATCTTTCTTCGTCCTTGTCTTGTTTTCGATAGTGAAGCGTATTCTGGGGACTAGAGTATTGCATCTCGTCTCTAGCCCAGCCTTGAGGGCGGCCATGAAAGTGATGGTCACCTGCTCAGCACGAAAAGCACGGAGCATGGAGTAAAAAAGGACGCAGGCACTTCGCCATCAACGGGGGGCAGTCACCCCCAGAGCAAAATGAGCGGGCCAGCAACAGGTGAGCCATGCTATTTATGTGGCACACTGGAAGCGGGTGACACACTGCCAGCAGTTAGCGACGAAGCTGCAACCAGAAAGGTTCTGTATACATAGAGTTTGGCTAGCCTCCACAAAAGGCTTTTGCACTTCATGCTTACATTAAACGTGTACTTTTATTACAAAGGTAAGCCCTGCATGACAAAAAAAAAAAATTATTCATCTGTACACTCTTGTAAACAAAGTGCGAAAGTGGACACACAGGATGAGTGTAAAGGGGGACTCACTTGTTAACATTCCTAAGGGACCTTCTAGGCGCATGACTGCTTCGCTGAGTGGCACAGCTGTCAAGGTTGCTAGATTGATGGGCCTTCAAAAATCCCGAACATGGTGTACAGGATTGATGTACATATTGAACGATAGCTAAGGAACATAGGAACCACTTGCATATTTCAGATTCTCTATAATAAGTTTCTGGCTCAGTACAATGCCCATTTCTATTGTGTTTATTGCATTTTTTTTGTTTATTTGGCATCTAAACTCTGAATAATTGTACCTCTCACAAAACTGCAGCTATGAATTTGAAAGGACAAACAAAAAGCAACAATTTCATGTGTAAAAATGCTAGATGTCTCAAGAGAAAAAAATATTATTGTGGAAGCACCCAAAATCAGCCATTTTTCCGCCATAATGAAAGAGTTAATGATAGGCTCCACGAACACACTCATAACATCAAGAATGGTCACAATGGTTTCCTGGCATTGCATTGCAGCACGTGTGGCTGTAAGCCAGTTTTTTAAAAAAAAGTTTCATGCTAGGAAAACACCGGAATGTGTCAGCACCCCCTCCCTTGGGCTTTGTGATAAAGCGCTCAGATTTCTGAGGCTATAAAGTGTTCGCGCATGGCAAGTGTGTGATCTTTGAATGGCTTTTGTGTATTTTTCGCTGTTTGTGGGTTATAGTTTGCTTTCCAAAATAAACTTTGTTGGAAGTTAGCGCTCGCCTCGTCCTATCTCGTCTCGTCCTGTGCCCACTTTTGCGGTTTGTTTACAAGAATGCACCACCAACAAGCCCAACTTTACACTCTCATCATTTGTACAGCATAGCTGGCATAAAAAATTAAGGTTCAAAGCCTATGTATATTTTTTTGCAGTACCGCAATACATTCGGTTGAAGATTTTCCTGGCGTAATTAGCGCTCCCCCTAACTCTGCATTGACTTTTGGGGGAAAATAGTGCAAGCATTTCGCTAGTAAAGACGATATGCTACACTTTGTGGAATCAGACAGTGACAGAAATAAAATGGCAGGTTCCAGACTACAGCTCAGACCATTTTCCACATTATAGTTTCACACACCAAATTGTAAAAGTTTGGCGGGGTTTTTTCAAAAGCTCGCAAAAGGGGCATCATTACAGTCTGCTTTAA
Organism: Haemaphysalis longicornis; assembly: GCA_013339765.2. Lineage (NCBI taxonomy): Eukaryota > Metazoa > Arthropoda > Arachnida > Ixodida > Ixodidae > Haemaphysalis > Haemaphysalis longicornis. The sequence continues at coordinate 113,557,767 of CM023448.1, read as the reverse complement.
GCCCCTCTAGATCTCTATTTACAGCACTTTCTCGGAGAGGCAAGCTGGGTGTCTCCCCACCTGAGTAAGGGCTCTTGTCAATGGTGAGACGATTGGGGGTGAAGAGGGCCGTGTGGAAGAGCTCATCAGCCAGGTAGGAAAGCAGGATCTCCGGCCGCCGGTCCCCGATGCAGTTGAACAGCAGCATGCGGCGCACCTGCACCTTGGTCCCCAGCGCCTGCTGCTCAGAGGCAGCGGCTTCGCGCCACCAGCGCACGCAGCAGTTGATCGAGTCCTCAGTGTGGGCACCATCCAGGTACAGCGTCAGGCCGGGCCCCGCAGGGACCACCTGACACCTGCCGGGCCACCGGCACTGCTCCAGGCCTGCATGTACAGTGCTGCACCAGTCACTCCCTACGTTTCTCGCACCACATTAGGATGGGCAGGCGTACAGGCTTGGTGAAAGGCAACCGTGTATGGCCGCCGCCAGGCTATTCTTTAATGGTTTGTGAATATTGAACACTTTCGGATATCAAAGAGCGAATAATATGACATTTGATGCAGTTCCCAATCAAATTGCACTACTAAAAAATTTTAATATTTTTTAAGCATTCTGAAGTTCGAAAAGGCAAACAGGGAGTCGTATCAGTGAACTTGGATACATGCTGAAGGCTAGAAATCCCCTGTTAAAAATACATGCAAAATGTACCCTTTACAAAAGAGTTAAAGCATCAGGTATGTATCGCACGGTGAGTGCCACCAAAATGAACCGGCTTCCTTCGGTAGCAGCAACTTGGCTGGGCCCCGACCTTTGTGTTTCTCTTTTCACATTCCAATAACATCATCCACCCCAGCTGCCCAGCCAGCACCCTAGAGATAAGAAAGCCTAGTCGTGCAACTGCCATTGTATTGGTTTTTCAGATCAAATCATGCACAGCGCTGATCCTATTTTAAACCTGTAATGTTCCATTTTTAATTATATACACAGTTTGTAAAGAAAAATGACAAACTTGCCTAGCTTTGTACTACGACACTCAGATAGGCTTCTTGACAGGAAGGTGTTGACACCGCTGCATAGGTGAAGCTAGTCTGCCAGCCATGTAAGTTTATTATCAATGCTTTTCAACAGGGTGCCAAACCAAATACAAACTGGAAACCAGAACCGAACTGGTATTTTTGCCAGGACTTAACCCGAACCATTAACCCTTACCCGAACCGGTACTTAACCGAAATGGTAACGACTGTACCATGCCCAATTGATAATGCCCTGCAACGTCGCCTGGAGTTTTCTCTTTCATAAACCACCAATGTTATAACCACTCAATCACAAAATCTAACGCTCCATTCTCAGAATTGATAAGCGGTTACATATGCATGAAGCATACGTAGCCACTGGTCACGCATGCAGAGGCGAAGCTGCACAAGAGAAATAGTATCACACTCTTTTGCAGCCTGCAGGTAATATTGAACATTAATTTTTCTTTCCTGAGGCATAGGTATCGCTGCGAATGTGCAGGAGCAAGCAGGCCATAAGCGTGCTGCTTGATGTATCAGCGAGAACCTGCAACCTGCACGTATCAACTCGTTGCATTTCATTACTCTTTTAAAGAAGGTCACTGAGTAAAAAAGTGTAAATATTTGAGAGATTTGTGTCTTTGAAAAAAAAAAAGAAAAGCGAAAGGGCCATGCAGATGGTTTTAAATTAACCCGCATGAAGGCCAAACCGGAATAATTTCTGCTCTTTGCTTATAATCCAGAAAACTGTTAGCTCATATTACGCACTTTTCTTTGGCAAGAAACTGTGTACCCCAACCCTGCAGAAACTACACATTTCATCCTTGAAGGACAGCCAGTAGACAAAACCTGGGGCGAAATTTTGAGTTTCATCCATTTCATGCCTGCTTCAAAGTGTCCACGTTGGGCAAGCCCTGACTGGTTGAAGGTAAATGCCAGGATGCGACACAAAATAACCAAAGTGGGGCATTGGTTTTTGTGCACGTCAAAGGTGGGGCAATCAAAAGTATGTCACGACTGAAACAGACACAACTCAAAATTCTTTCTGCTGCTGACCCGTTTTCCTCCCCCTGCCCTTTTTGCTTTGTTTTCAGCGATACAAATTTACCAGCTAGCCCAACTTGCGATTCTTCTACTACTCCACTACGTCGGGGTTGCGCTTTTAACAACAAACTAAAGACCCACTCCCCAAGAAAGCTCTGTCCTGTGTTTATAACTAAATTACCCCATTCAGTTTATAATCACATTATCTGCCGTCGTAGCCCATGTTACTACAAACGACGCAATGGCAGGAGTCGGGCAGAACGAAGACCTATTCCCGTGTTCGCGCACACTGGCAGCAGCTACCAAAATGCACGCCAATGATTAGAGCGTAAATGCAGTGGCTGAACGTCAAAGGGGGCAAACAGAACACAACCTCATTTAATTTGAAAGAACTAACCTTAGGTAGCGAACTCAGGACCATTCCAGCCACGAAAGATTTGGTTTAGCCGGGTGGGGGGGAAGATAAATATTGAAAACTTTCGAATTTCGTGCCACATGACATCAAGAGTGATGCGAAGAGTGAATACTAAACATGTAGTTATTGGTGTGTTAATTGCATGTTAGCATTCAAGTGATGTGATCAAATGAACTAGAGTCCCCACTAGAATTGCCCTGTCACGTTTCTTGGCGGTAGCTCTGGTCGGCGGCTGCTAATCGCACAAACAAGATTCCGTGACATCAAAGAGACCTCGGATAGATAGCAGTTGTCTTGATAACACATGGCATTTGGCTGCATTTCTCGTGCTACAAACGAGACAACCAAAGAGGCAGAAAAAACACCACCGTCATCTGCCTCCTCTTTTTTTTTCGCTAATTTTTCCAGCACACTTTCTTTCCTTCACTTTATGGACACACGAATGAAGGGCTACATGTGCATGTGGTGAACGCTGTCGCTTTCGACTGCAAAGTACCATGAGTGTGGGCTGTTAGTTTTGCAAATCACAAAAAGCAAGGTTTACCACAGTTTCAGTGCAGATTACTTGAAATATAGCAGGATGTAGCAGAATTTGCCTTTCTGAGCAACTGGTGCAACAATCACATCACTCCTAATGTAGTTGAGTGTGAACTTTTGGTTCTCCAACCACAAGCCAAACTCCCTTGTTTTGTTTTTTAACAAACGGTAGCTTTGATTAATGCTTGCACTTTTATAATATACGCATGTACCCTAAAATCGGTAATCAGAAAGTGAACAAAAATGTCTGCCCAGCCTTAAAACCTGCCTGCAAAAACAACATCGTCCCACCATTTTTTTTTTTTTTTACGCCATAGAGGCCAGTTAAAATAAGTCACCCTGTAAAATGGCAGCACGAATACACAGCCCTATTTGTGGGAGTCACTTTTGACATGGCTGGTAGCCAGACCCCAAGGTGGATTAGGCTAGGACTGCGCAATGCCACGTTGCAAAGCCATTAACGCATAAGAAACAATGAGTGTTCCCACCCCGAGTGGACAAGACCCGCGCCCACTCACCTTTAGCCATCAGCTTGGTGATGGAGAAAGGCCGAGCAATGACGGGCAGGTGGTGGCGTTCAAACCACACTCGCTCGGCAGCTTCCTTGGTGGCCTGCTTTTCTGTTGGGAACACCGAGAACAGGGGTCAGGTGGGATCCAACGTGTGCCGGAAGTCGTCCATCACTCACTGCTGGCTGCAGAGGCCCTGGAGCAGTGCTTTGCGAGCCAGGTTTTGCACAGCTGGAGGGCGAGTGATGCGTTGGCCAGCTGCGGTTCCCCGGGTATTCCGAGCCGGCAGTGTGGGACGTCCCACTCATACGTCTGAAGCGGGGGTGCCAAGGTGATGGTGCACTGCACACAACACGCCAAGCAAGAGGAAGCCTCTTCATGAGAAGTGAACGGTGAAATGTTCACACATCATGCAAGGCCATGCAAGGAACAATGAAGCACTTATTTCACAGGACCCTCAAGGTAGAGTCTCAATTTAAGCCACCTTCTATCAAAACAGGCCTCTGAGCAACAAGCTCATTGCAAGGGCCTTGCATGGATGCAGCAAAAAAGACAGTAGCACTAAAACATATTTCACAACTTCACACTTGTACCACATGACTTCTCCCACAGCAACAGTAAATTTCTAACATGGGCTCAAGTCAGATTTATAGCCCACAAACTCTCGAAGCCGGCTACAGAATACAAGGAGGAACTAAAAGCACTTGCTGCTATTACCACCAGTCCTCTGCAAACATTTTTGCAGACATTTGCTACAATAACTTTGCCAGCAACTATAACAGATAAGGGGCTCATTAGATGAGGGCCATTGTGCACTGGCTGATAAGGTGCAGCCAGACAGCCCATGCAGGTTTCTGGCACAGGGAAGTCAGGCCCAACGTGCAACATGCCTGATCCTTCACACGTTAAAAAGCTTCCAACACTACTCTCAATGCAGAACTCAGCTAGAATGTTTTCAGTGGCAACGGATGTACAAATCAAATGAAAAAGACAACTGAGTGAATGTGCCAGGTAAATAATGCTAGCAAAACTTGACAATACATAATTGAAATATGAAGAAGCACTGAAAGAACAAAAAGACGGGATGCCGCAAGGATGACGGAAAGGCATTACCTCTCAAAAGTAGTGCACGTTTTAATGTTCTTCTTGTCCCCTTGTCTTTGTTGCACTACTCTCCCTTTTATAACCATGAACCAACCAGATGAACATGTTTTCATAATTTTAGAGATTTTCCTAAAATTTAAATATAACTATCTAAAGCACTTTGAAAATAGACTAGAGTAACAAAACTATCACACAACTCGTACATAATGAAACAAAATCCAAGCTCCCCAAGAAGACCCCAGTAAAAAAAGCCGTTTGGTCGCCATTCAATAAATAACAACCATTCTTTTATAATGCTGCCATTTCATTTCCAGCGCAAATTCAGCCGCCATTTTTCATTACAAATGCAGGTTGCAAACGGATGGAAAGTCACAAAGCTGCATTTGAAACTAAGAATTATTTGATATATTACAACGTATGCACACACACCAGCAAAGCTTGGTAGTAGTATGCCAGTTTTTAGCAAAAATGCAATGCCTTTGTATGTGTCATTTTAGAATGCTCAGAACTGAATTCCGAATTTGCAAGAGCAGTTGTGAACTGCCCAGGAATTTTTCTGGACAGGCCAATAAGAGAGACTAGTAATAAAAGAGGAGACTATGCCAAAAGCGTGCCAAAACAAACTCAGATATGTTCCTCTTTCGCTTAACAAGAGCTACACCCTGTAAATTGTTTGCAACATTTACATTACAATTACAAATATACCTCAGATCTTTCAGCAACATTTTCCATGCACAAAATGTAGAAATATAGATGATGTTATTTGTTTGCACATGGGACAGGTGGTGGGCAATATTTCCACACAAAAATCAATGAATGTGCTAAACCCTTGGTGCGTCCTCTTAAAGACAGAGCAGCAATTGGATAGTTGTACCATCTCACAAGATTGAAAAGTCGGCAACAACGGTTTTCCGAAGTTTGACAAATTTGTAACCTTTAGAAAGAACGACAGATGGCAGCACATCATGTGAACATTTACTGCGGCCACTTGATAACGAACCGGTGCACAGGGCACTATCTCGAAAGAGGCACAATGGAAACGGGGTCGTACCCCCCTCTCGCGGGCCCTCTCCCAGAGCACCTCGAGGCCCCTGTCCGGCTGGGGCAGGGAGAAGGCGGGGCAGCCCCTCTTGAGGATGCCTGCCTTCTGCCAGGCAATCTCCTGCACGCTCGAACCCAGCAAGCGCGTGTGGTCCAGCCCCAGCGACGTGATGCCCACCACCGAGGGGTGCCTGCGCCAGAGAGGGGGGCACGCCGAGGGACGGAGGGACACTTTTAGGATTTCCACCAGGGAGAAGGATGGGGGCTTTTGGCGGGGAAGGATCGACAACCTATCCCACTCGGTTTGGGAGGCACACGAACCCTGACCCCACCTGTGAGCAGTGGGTGGCACAACTGCCAGCATCTCCTTCCAGCATAACAGGCTAGAGAAAGCCTTGCCCCACAGATGGGGCTGCCAAACCATCAGCACTGGACGCTTGTCCGAATTAAAAGTGCAATCAATCAATTTGATTGATTGGGCTGCTGCGAATTTACGTGTCAACTGAAGCTGTATTTGGCTAATATTAATGGTTGACTGGAATTTATCGACTAAAATTGTCCACTGATAGACAACGAGTTCTCAAAACTATTTCACTAGCCATTTTAGCAAAGCCCTGGCAAACCCTCACTTGTAAGTATGTCACTACGGCAGTATTTTTTCCACTTCTTGCATCAACCACGCCACACATCACAAATGGCTTTTCCTGTACCGTAGTTTTAAACAACTTGTTGAAGTAAAGTATGTTGCACAAAAGGATATAGCAAGCTTTAAATTACCAGGCAATACATACGACCATGCTTGCCCAATTCTCTCACCTTATAAAATTTGTGCTATCGTATTCCCCTCCGACACCTACTTCAAGCACCAGCACATCAACCTGAAAATAGAAATCAACAATTTGCACACGATTTTACCTCGTTATCTTTTGTCAGCAGAAACAAACTTTCAAAAAGGGAGAGCAACTGTTACATTGCACTTGCACAGAATTCAAATTGCATGTTACTGCTAAGTGCCTAACCACTCGTACATGTGGCTGTTTTTTTTTTTTGTTTTTTTTGGCTCCAACAGAAAATCACGACTAAACTTCATATATTCAGTATCAAATTCAGCTGAAATTAAAGGGGCAATGCAGTTGTGAAGTTAGCTCATCAATTAACCTTAATGTGTTAACTAGAGTTTGAATTACCAACTTCTTTTTGCAGCAATTTAATACATGCAGACAGTTGCAAACGAAACCTACTTTCACTCCTTCCAAAAGAAAAAAAAACATTTGTGCCTTTCGTAATTTTAAGCGCATTCAACTGACCAAGTGAAACGGGCAATTCACTTGCTACACTTTTCTTCAGGTAGCCACATCCCTCAAGAAAAATGTCCCTCCCTGAGCCAACACCATTCCTCTACCTGCACCCCCAGCTATGTCAACCTTTGCGAGACTCACTTTAAAGAGGTGAAAGTGGTAGTTGGGGGAAGCAAGGAACTGATTGTGCAGCATGCTTAGTGGCTAGCTGTGCAAAGTAACAAACGGCTGACTTTTGCTTCCAGTGGGCTTTCTATTTGCCAGACTGGTCTCTTCTCCCCATCCACATCCTGCCTTCTCCAATAAGGCTCCATGAACTTTGGGCAGTGGGGTCAATGGCAGTGCCTCCCTTTATTTTTTTTTTTTGTGCCTGCAACTTTGGCGCTGAGACACCTGCCAGCCCTTCTACCGTGCCTCCAAGTCCCTTGGGGTGCTCCTTTATTACCCCCGTACCAGGCACGCTGTGTATCACATTCAGTGTTCCAAGACAGAACTGAACCTGAAATATAACCGAACCGGTATTTTTGACAGAACTAATCCTGAACCTGAACCATTAGTGTTTTTTAACACAGTGAACCAGAACTGGAGTTTACCCGGGGAAAAAAAAAAAACGGTTACCAGTTCATGACGAAACAGTTTGACCATCAAGTGTTAAAAACCTGCACTCAGTGTCATTTTCGGACTTTTTCTGGTACCATCAACTTCATAACTGCAGACGCACTTTTCCCCAACACTACTCGTAGTCCCGACATAAGGAAAGGGATGCACACCAATATCGAAATGATACGTTGCGGGCTGGTTGCACGCAGAAAGGAAAGTCTACGCAAAATAAATGTCACGCTCTCCACAGCCTGCAGGGGCAGGCAATATGAAACATCGACTTCGTGTTTTCAGGCATAGGTCTCACTGCAACCGTGCCCGCATTTTACATCAACACAAAATGAGTGTCAAAATAACAAAAAAGAATAAATTTCTGATAATTACTTTGTGTAATATTTTTCTTCAACAGTGCTTGGAAAAATTTTTGTACTTGGTATTAGCCCATTTAATAAAGTATGCATTGCCTAGTTATTGAATTTTGTAATTCATAGTGATACATGGGGCCATCAGTCTTGAATATAAAGTTGCTTGAATTGCACATAATAAAGCGTCTTCCCAGCAATGTACCTGTGTACAGTAGTGAAGCTCACTTAAGAGGGGACGTGGCAAGGATAACTACTTTTAATTTATGGACCATCAAATTAGGTGCATTTATGCAGTTAACCACCCTAATAACAAGACTGAAATCACTTTAATGATAGCTTCTATACTTTTTGAGTTACAAGACTAATTACCTCAAGCTCTCAAAGTTGCCCCAAGATCAATTAAATAATCAGGAGCAACCGCTTCAAGATCAATAGGTTGTATTCACTGGCGTGGCACGCATGCGGGCAACCATGTGGGTGCACCGTCCCTGGTTACTTCGGGCTCCACAAGATGGCGGTACTAAGCACACAACGCGTGTTTGATGTTCCAAACTGCTCCCCACCAAGCGCAAAGTAATGCCTCGACGCCAATGTGAATGCGATTAGTAACATATCTGCTGGCACCGCCGTTGAGAATTGGGTTGAGACAGAGCAGACGACGCACGCCGGTGTTTTTTTTTTTCTGCAAGGTGCGGGCGCAGTGGCAGAAGCCGCGCCATGTTTGTGTCAAAGCAGCACAGACATAGCCGTTTCCAGTGTTGCCACGCAAAGAAATTGACAGCTAAACTTTTCAGTGAATGACATCTATACGTCAGCATTATACGTCAAGACAGTCTATTATGCGCGGGGAAGCTGTTAGATTATTATTTTATTTCCTGCAGGTATCAAAAAATGTAGAAATAAGTTTCCCCCTCTTTTTGAAATAAGAAATAGTTTTATGTCAAAAGGAAGGTGAAACTTTTCTCTTCCTCATTTCTATTGGTCTCTAAAGTCCACTGTAGCTGCTTGTCAACACACGTTTCATGCATTGCTTCGCACATGCAATTAAAAGTAGGTAGGTTTACCTTACAAGCGATGTTGTGTACACGGTAACGCAACCTTTTCGCTGATTGTTTTATATGGTCTGCAATTTATTGCATATCCTTACATGCCCAGCCATAGGCAACACAGTGGGATCGATCATTACGATTCAATGCTAGCCAAATTCTACATTGCAACCTGCAGCCTCAATTTTCCTGCGATCAACACTGACACAATGCAACAAGATGCATGATAAACCACGCTGTTTTTTTCCCTCACCACACAGGGGTTTTAAGCACTGCTCTCAAGCCTCTGGTCAGACAGCAATGGTGCATTCAGTGCATTCGTGTCTACGTGCCTGTGTCTTGTGAAGCACCTGAAGAGGGCGAGGACCGCCATCCCCATGCAGGCGTGCGAGCATGCGCGGCACCCGCACTTTTCTAAGCAGTAAAAGAGGTCTATCAGACTGCAGAAAACTTAAACATGTTGTTTTTCTTGGACGTCAAAAGCATCATCCTTGCAATGAAAGCACCAAAGCACTACACAAGCTCAGACGGCGCACAAAAAGTATTTCAAAGACTAAATATGCACAGCTAACAGAATGAACCAACAATTGTGGCTTAGACCACAATTGTTGTAAGAATTGTGGCTTGCATTGCAGGTCCAAGTGGCGGCAAGTACCACCCTGATTAAGTAACCAGCACGTGAAATTAGTGCCCCCTTCCTGGAAACTCCATAAAAAAGCTGCTGAACAAAGTTGGAGCCATTATTGAAAAATTTATGGTCACATTCATAAAATCAGAACACTTGACTTGAATTCAAGATGCTCCCTAATAAATACTATGTCCTTGATTTTGACTTGTAGTCAAAAGCTGATAAGTAGAATTTTATTAACACAACCATCTTGATTGGTAAGCTAAGAACCCTATGTACCCCACAATGTTAGCCAAGACTTATAACAATGCCGTATGAACTGTGGCCACATTAACAGCAACTCATTTGTTTTTTAATCCATGTCCATTAAAAAAAAAACATCACTCAGTAAATTAATACATGCTAGCATACTAACTAAAGCCCCAGACTTCACTTACTTTTTCTTTGACAATACCTTGAATGCCATCACAGTCACGAAATGGAAATAGGCGGGCATGTTTTCTCCCTCCTGATGCAAAAAGAGAGAGAGAAGGGGGGAGACAGTATGACTCAATTACGACTGTTTCCTCAGTCAAATCCACTACTTCTGATACCAAAATGAAAGAAAGGTTGCTTACTTCAGCTTTGATGCTATGGTAAACATCCCAGAAGTATTTTGCAAAACTCTCTTCCGACAATGGTCTTCCGTTTATTCTGATTCTTTCACGAACTGCCACAGATGTGGAGATCTGTAACAGCAGAAACAAAAAAATAAAGAACAGAGCCTGCCTGCCATAACAGCACACAAAGCCCAACCACGAGAGCAGACTGCTGAAATTATTTTGTCTCGCATAACGGCACCTCGAAGTGCAAACAGTAGAAGATGCCACCTGTCTTGCGAATGCGATTACACAACTCTTCTCTAAAAATTTTTCCAAAACACTTTACTCAAATTCTGTGAGCTTATCACTTCTTACACTATTTAGGATAACACACTGCCATAGGACGGAGAAGAGAGTTCAAATTTAAGCTTTATTGCTACGGACAAAGTATATCCAGTGCTATACATGAAGGAGAATAATGTATGGGCTTGTTGCCAAGAGGTGGAGGAAAAAAATTCCCCCGCATTTCCCCGAGGGGGAGAATGTGAAAGTGCGAATTGCCCCGGTTGTCGGCCCGCTTGCGGCGCTTGCGCTCGGCCCCCGCAGGCCCACCGCCTCGCCGCCTTCTTTTCATCTCTTCCATCGGGTTTGTAGTATCCACGTGATACACCACGCAGTTATCAAGCCGCTTATACTGCCGCTGAGTCGCCAACGCACGCCGCTGACGACGTAGTTTGAATGCGGTTAAAGATATAAGGCGCGTCACTAACACTGATATCAGCGTCGCGTCCGTGGCTTGGTGGTAGAAGCGTCGCGCTGCGGCCGCAAAGTCCTCGGATCGAAACCTGGCGCCGGATGCTGTTCTTTTTTAAATATAGAAGAGCACTGCGGACGCCGCCGCCGCCGCCGGCGGTGGATGGTTTGGGGTCTGCTTATAAAGTGCATTCGCACTTAATAAACATTTATTGGAGCCGTCACAGTTGTTGATTGACCACTAGGTGGAGGGTCTCCTTAGTCCAGGAAGCCCTGGGTATGGGTGACCTGTCTCGCCAAACCGATCAGACATGTTGGTGATCCGAGTTGGCACTGGTCATCCAACCCTCCAGAGCACTAAACTGTTGCCAAAAAACAAAATAACTTTTTTCTTTGCAATTTTACCTTAAAGCTGGTATTACAAGAAACTCCTCAACAGCAAAAACAGCCCAGGCCAGCATTACTGCAGCATACATATATGCAATGTCAGAATCAAGCTGATACAGGTGGAAAATCAATTCGAACAAAGTGAACTTGCTTGGTGTGGCTTCGTTTTAAATGCACACAACTGCGACAGTCAAGACTCAAACACCAGTTCGAATAACGTGGGAGTTGAATCAAGTGAACTAAAACAGTCGACGTTCGTGTACAGATGTCTACTTCCTGCAGCACAGCAGAGGGAAGAGAGAAGCTTTGGTTGCAGGCACTTACGTGTAGAGGCCAGTTTTGAAGCCATGATGCCGGAGAATGCTCTCGGCAAAAGCGCACGTCGATCCTTTCCCTTTTGTGCCGGCCACGTGAATTATCTTGAGGTTGTCGATATCAGCCATCTGTGCTAGCCCCGGACACACACGCATCAGCTGCCTCGCCCACATCACCCCCGCACAGTTATTCTGCCACAACCGGCACCCACCTTGAGGCCGACAAACTGCAAATGCTCGAGCAACCGCCGCGCCCTGACCTCCGCTTGGTCGGGTGCTGCACCGTCTTTTGCAGCGTGGCTTCATTGCTCTGCAGGCTATTCAGGGCACACACTGCATCCTGAAAAGAGGCAAGTATTCACCCATACTAGTTTCGTTCTTTTCGTGCAGGGCGCAATGTTATCACTGCCAACACATTGTTCCCCCCCCATGTGTTGAAAAGATAGTTGGTGACTAGACCACAGTGAAGGAGTTACACGGACAACCTCAAAAGGTTCTAGCAGCTAAAAAAGCCGAAAGCAATTGTACCGGACATTACCCGGCATCACCACAGAAATGCAAACTATAAATCAAAATAGGCACTCATGAGCATGGTGAAAGCTGAAAAAGCACAAAAATATGGTTAAGGTGGGAACTGCAGTGTTGACTTTATAAAACTCGCTGCTGAACAAACAGTACACACAGAAGGAAGTGGATATGGCTGGCACAACTTCCAAAATGCATAAAGCTTTCAAAACCAAGTGGAATGGCTGCCTTCCACTGGTTCTCCGTGCTCAGGCCTTACAGCAGTATCCAAGGCCCTGCTACAGAAGATCAAGGGCAGTGGGAGGAAGAAAACGGTAGATTTGTTGCAAATAACAACAAGGCCTGAAGTGGTGCCTCATGTACAAGTTTTTCCCCACATGAAGCATGAAGGAGGGTGGCAAAAAAGCACAAAGTCCCCATTGTCTTTATGGCGCACAGCCCTTTGCCCACACATTTTTGTTGCGCAGAAGCATGCATGTGAAAAGAAACATGCAAGGCCCTCAGTGAAATGCTGAACCAAAGCGGTGTACAAGATCTCGCTGTCTTCCAGGAGGGCCCACAATGGTTAGGCGGGGTCCTGTATGGACTATCACACATTTGAGCCACAAACTGTCATTACACAATGGAGGAACTGCGAATCAGCCTGCACACAGTGGGGCTAGCAGTTGTGATACTCCGTCAAGTGAGTTTAGGAAGTTGGCTCGAAGACATAATGCAAATGCACGCGAGTTACTGCAAGGCAACATGGCAGCGATTTTGTAAACAGTACTTCAGTGGTTACCCATTTCATCAAGTTTGAACTCTTTGTCAAGGCACGATGCAGGGCACAGGTTCTTATTTTGCAAATTGTACGTGTTATGAAAACACGCTGAACATGCTCAGCTTTTGATATATATTCAAAGATGTGGCTCTGAAATAAATCAGTTGGAAATGGCACCTCCTTTATGTTTGGTGTGTACTGCTTGTTCAGCGCTAACCTTCTTTTTTTTATCAGTGCTGACTTCAAAATTTGTTGCTTTAATAACCAATCTTTTATGCTAATAGTGAGAAGTGGAGCACCCTACTGCCTTATCTTCGTCCCTGTAAGATAACAAGGGCAACAATCTCGGGGCACGATAAGACATTGCAGTGCACTTCCTCCTCGTTTCCATTCACAATGACAAAAGTTGTTGTTTGTTTGTAGGGTTTTAACGCGCCGACGCAACGCAGGCGATGAGGCGCGCCGTAGTGGAGGGCTCCGGATTATAATTTTGACACCTGGGGATCTTATCGTGCGCCGAAAATCTCGTACACACGGGCGTTTTTGCTTTTCGCCCTCCATCGAAAAGCGGCCGCCGCGGCCGGGCACCGCACCCGCGGGACCCTGTGCTCAGCAGCGCAACGCCACAATGACAAAACACACAACCTGGGGGCAATGCCACCCCCATAGCACTGTTGTCCCCATGCATTTTCAACATTATTTCAATCCCTGTTAGCAGGTTTTGAGGGTTCTTTGAAGCACATAACGTGAAGGCAGTCATTTTTTTTTCTTGGTCCTATCCTTATGCTAAGTCGCCGGTTCACATCCAAGTACCCCCACTAGCCCACCCCTTCCATGTCAGTTCATAAATACAAACTGGAGCATTGCTGTGTTGAACAATAAATACTTTATATATATATATATATATATATATATATATATATATATATATTGGATACCACAATGTTTAATTTTTTAGTCACAGAATGTTAAAGGGCACAAGAAGAGATGAGTAAGATGTGTTCAACTTATAAGGGGTTCACGCTAACTGTGTCATTTACTGAAGGCGTCATATGTAAAATTAGGCAGTCCTGAGGCTACAATTCCATTTAATCAGCAATTTGGTTCAATTTAATGAAATTTCATAACAGTTATTCAGTACTGAAAGACTTGGGTTGCTTGTACTTTGTTTCTTAGTTGATGCTTAATCATTTGTCTACATTTAAATGGCATGCTGCCAACAAACATGCAACTTTGCAAGGATTCGAACCTCTACTTTTTTAAAATTTTGCTCATCCGACATTTCCTTTTCAAAAGAACATTGCAAGCACCAGTCTCTTTACAAATTTAGGGCAAAGAAGAGGGCAGTCAAACTAATGTTACTAAATAGCTTATTTAATGGTTCTAGTTGAGACAGGCAATCCAGAATTCAGGTTCGAGGTTGAAATGCACTGCAGACACACCTGGCCTACATGATGCACAGCTACATACAAAATTAGAAAACCCAGCATTTTTTTAATGGGACCAAGATCTCTTCACTCACAGTAGAGGTGGCAAACATTCAACCCAAAAGCCTATGAGCGCTTTGACAGAGCCTGTGTTTCCCTGTGCAAATACCCTCCCAATATTTCATTGCCCAAAAGGTGTAGCCATTTCAGCCTGGACACCATGAGCTCAAAGCACTTGAACCCATTGGCAGATCCAGAGGGGGGGTCCGGATGTCCTGACCCCTCCCTTAATTTTGAATTTAAACCTCCAAGATGACCACTCAGGTCGCAGAAAAAGGTGAATTGATGACTTGTTGTATTCCTTGTGTTTTTGCTTTCCCGAAATTTAAGTGAATAAAAAGGCTCCTCCTCCTCCTCCTCCTGATCATCATCATCATCATCACTGATAGGAGCTGACCCCCCTCTCAGAAAAAGCCTGGATCCGCCCCTGCTTGAACCTGCCTTCTTTTGGCAGAAATTTGCATGTAAGCAGAAATCTTAGGTTCATAGGTGAGGTAACTGAAAAAGCTAAAAGGTCATGACTACAAAGGCACGCAGAATATTTGCTTGCTCGCCTACAGCAAAGATTACACAAGAATTTTATATACAGATGAATGCTTTTCTCATTATAGCCTATAAATTGGCAATAAGTATGACACCTGCTGACAGTTACAAGGAATTGCCGATGGCCAACAAAATCAGCTAATTTGGTCGCAAGACAATGGCGTTGCTTTGATTAAAAGCATGCTAGCTTAAATTAGGATAGCAAAATGTAAGAAAACAACAAAAAGAGAGGAAGTCTTTTTTTGCAACCATACTTGTGACGTTTAGTAGGTACACAGATAGCAAACACACAAACTACTTAGTAGTACACCACAGCAGAAAATGCCTGTTTGACAAACTTTGGGCATGGTACCTTAATTTCCTACAAAGAAGATGTGGGTTCAAGTGGCTGTCCCTGAATTTTCTGGCAAAATTACTTTGGGCATGGTACCTTAATTTCCTACAAAGAAGATGTGGGTTCAAGTGGCTGTCACTGAATTTTCTGGCAAAATTATTTGGTGTAAGGAAGCTCCTTCACGTCGCTTCCTAAAATCATGAGGGTTTAGTACCTCCACACCCCGAGGAAAAAATATACATCATGGCAGTTACCATATTTGCACGATTCTAACACACCCCGATTGTAACACGCAGTTGAGTTTGCTTTGGGAAATTTGAAATAATTTGAAGCCTATTCTACCACGCAGGTGTAAAGGCATGGCCTGGCAGAAGACATTCAGACCTGGCAGAAGACATTTTATTAGATGCATGCAAATGTGGCAGCGAAAATCCCCTGTGCTTTATTGACTTGCTTACCATGCTCCTGCCGGAATTAAATCTGGAGCGGGGAACACTGAAAATGTTTGCGATTTCAAGTGTGCCGGCCTCCATAATTTTAGATGTGACAGACCACTGGTTCATTTGCTGCTAATTTATGAATTCCACCTGGGAGTCTTCAAGTTCTCGAAAACACTTGTGCTCAAGGCTGGTGAAGCTTTGCATTAAAAATATGGCTCTGCTTTGCTTGCGTTAATTGTGTGTGCACTCATGTTTCCGGGACACCCAGTGCTCATGATGCTGCTCGGTTCCTCTCGTTGTCGAGAAGTAAAATTACCTCTTGCTTGATGACGCTTCCCAGCGGTACCTCTAGTGAATTGTTTTGGATTGAATTGAGCTGGATATTGGGAGGAGGTCATGCGCACGGCCCTCGCCGCTGGCCACTTTAAAGTCAGCTTTGTTTTTGAGTCCGATTGTAATGCGCACGCAAACTTGAGGGTTACTTTTAGCAAAAAAAGGTGCGCGTTAGAATCGTGCAAGTACGTATTTGCCTCCAAACACTTGTAAGCACTCCATCCTCTGTATTTAACACATACGTTAACTGCAAAGAAGCCAAAGAACATTATTAGCCACACAGATTTTGAAAAAAGGATAATATGTTTCGAGCTCTACTGCAATGCTCTACTAAGGCGACGACTAGCGCTCAAGAGCAATGTGCTTTCACAGCCACGATAGGCCGTCACACTGTTTCCTGAAATGTATGCTTCTGGGTAAAATTATGGTGAGCATGTTATTATTCCGTTTATAAAGTGACCCTCTATTTCAGAGACTGATATAGACCTGAGAACGCACCGCTCCAGAGCAGTTCATAGTCAGTGCTTGAATACCTGACAAAAATTATTTTTGTGTGCTGTTTTCGCATGTGATAGCTTCTAAAAATTATGAGGACACCTAAGCACTCCTTATGATTAGTGAATGCAAGGGCATTAGTGTCCAATCACCGAACGTGTCCTCTCACTACCATCATCTTTTTCCGATAAGCAGTCGACCTGGGTGTCCGTACTCCTCCCATTGGAAAGCGAATGACCTGACAGGCAATGTTATACAGGCGGCACTGCCTAGAGCCATTGGGCTGAGATGGCATTGGGGATGTGTGCGTACCTTGCATTCTTGCATCACATTCAGACCAGAACTTGCAGAATTTTCTTTTCAACTCTAATTACTTCGCTTTTATTCTCTTTGCGTCGTGGGCCACTTGGTGAGCTATTTCTTGCTTACAATGCACAACACCATATTTTCTATCCGAGTCAACTAGTGCTTTCAGATTAAAATTGGCACACGATAAACACGAAGCAGTGCACAGAACTTGCACCCACTCATAATGGTTGCTCACTTTCTCTCAGCTCCAGGTGCTTCACTTCCAGAAAGAAAACTTCTCGCATGCTGACAAATATACTTTCATCATTAAAGGAACACTGAAGGCAAAATACAAGTTGCTTTAGATTGATGGATTAGCTGACCAAGAACACAAATATACCACTCTTACGTGTAGCTTTTTTAAAGTAAGGTAGAAAATAGCAAAAACGTGAATACAGGTGTCACTGCCACTCGCTAGACCTTGCAACTTGTACAGGAGTGGTTAAAATTGCGTGACGAATATTTTAACAATATGCCTTCACAAGTTTATAAAAACTTAACTGGAAGTTTTGGTAGTGTCACGTTTGAAAGTTTTAAAAAAGAAAGCTAGAAACAATATGATGGGAAACCAGCCGATAGATCATGCAGTGATCCCAATCGCCAACAAGCTAGTTTTGGCTTCAGTGCAAGACCTGGTGCAATACTCAGCCAGATAATTGTACAGCACTGTGTGCATAGCCACTTTTATTGTGACCCTCTGCGTGTTTTCGCTGCTTTGTGGATACCCGGGAACGGTTATTTTGGCTAAAGTCAGTATATTCAAGTGCACGCAACTTCTGGTGTGCGCAATGTCTTCCTCTACTGGATGGTGTAGCTCGTCCATGCTGGCGGCAATGCCGCTATGCGAGGTGGCGTGCGGGGGCCATGCGCAAGCGGTTGGTTCGATTCCAACATTCACGCAACCGAAAAGGGACAATATGCTTTTCAACAAAGCATCAATACTGATCACAGGTCCCATGAATAAACACTTTGCTTAGTGGTCCACAGCCGCAAAGGATGCAGGAGTTCGGGAAAGCACGACTGATTTGAATGAAACTGACCAAACTGCGTGGTACGTGGTAGCATTGAATTCAGTTACTTCTATACCACTATACATCACTGCTGCCTCGCTTGCCTCCGGTTCACTTTCACACAAACAGCAACTGCTGCAGCCTCTGTTTGCATAATGGAGTAGCTACGAGGGAAATGCGTTGTTTGATTAGCAATTTCTCTGCAGTTAAGGCATCTTTTCACCGAATCAATGCTAAAACGGCTATGACACGGTCAGAGTTTTGCTTTAAATCAACTTGGTTTCCTTCAGTGTCCCTTTAACAACAACTATCTGTGCCCAGTGCAAGACAGAGGTGCCTCCCAGAGACTGAAGTCATGGCAATGTTCTGGCCAAAGACACCTTGGTAGCCAGATCCTTTACTTGTGAGGGAGTATGTTTGTGCCCCGGGGTGACACTTACCTAGTGCAGCCTTACTTGGTATACTACCAGACCAGGCACCACTCTAGATATGGGTATATGATGGTGAGCGGGACCTGCCCCCACCACCGCTGCACGAATTATGTCTCTTAATGAGCACAAAACGAACTAATGTCGAAAGCAAGCAATCAGCAGTCAGATATGAATGCCGAAGACAAGCGCAGCAACCACGGCCAATTATAATCGGTCTTCCGTAAATGGTGTGCAAACGAGGCCACAAACTACAAGTACTGACGCTGAAGTGATTGCCGAACGCGAGCACTGCGACGAACATTGCGAATGTCAAAGGCAAGCGATCAGCGTTCTTCTGAAAGCAGAATATACTGCACCAGTGCTGCCAAATCCTGTTCTTGTAGAGGGCACTTGCGTTCATAACTTCATAAATACTTTTTTTGGTTTTACAAAGACCTGGCTATTTCAGCCACCAGCTAGAGAGCTACGCCGCGTGCTGATCGGAAGCCTGCCAAAATTTTTGGCCGACCGGGACGCAACTTTTTCAGCCACCCGCGTTTCTAGCAAGCGCGGGTGGCTTGAAAAGCAAACACTTGAAAAACCATGACGACGGCATTCTTACCTCGTAGCAACGTCTAGGCGAGACGGTCGGCATTGGCTTAGTGGGGACGTCACTGACAGTTCTGACTTGCGCGGGTGCCACAATCCTCAGCCGCCAGAGCAGGTTTCTCATTCCAGACTGCGCATGTACGCTGACTCTGGCGCAATGTTTTCATTCATTCGATGTTTTCGCCCGCCTTGCCCGACCGGCCTGGCTCCGCTACCCTTGCCCCTCGGTCCACCGACGCCCTGCGACACCTCGCTCCTCCGTCTCCCCTCGACGTCTGGCGAGCCGCGAACCGGCGATGCTGCTCTTGACCAACTTCCCCGCGCTCTTTCTTCACTGGTCTTATCGCACCGTGTCGGCGCGGTGGCTCATACAGCTACGTCGCGCGGTCGCGCCGTGTTGCACGCAACAGAGCAATCGCTGTCACATGCACGCATTGCGCATCAAGGAAGTGGGGGGAGGTGTGAGTACCGGCGGCGGAAACGTGACTCCAAAGCGCGCCGATGCCACGGGCGGCGCTGTTGACCAAGGCGCTCGGCGAAATGGCAAGAAGTACGTTGAGGCGAGAGAATGCCGACTAGAGTGAACTAGTTCACTCTAATGCCGACATAGAGCTCTATGAATGCCGACACACCAGGTCCGGTGCGACCACTGTGGCAGGTGGGCGTACCTCGAAGAGACGGAGTACAAAACGTACCGGGAAGCCCGAGGTGCGGACGGCTACGTGTGCAGGCTATGCTCTCGGGATGATGCCTTGGCAGTGAAACTATCAGCTCTGGAGGCCGAGACAGAGAAGCTTCGGGGTGTGGTGGCGCAATTACAAGTACAAATACTGTCTTTGACGACAACCACCGGCCGCAATGCGGAGTTTGGTGCTGCGTGCTGCGGGCGGCGAGGTCTTGAGCACGAAACAGGACAGTCAACGCAGGTCCACCTCAACTTGGAGGCAGCATCACCGCGGGTTATAGAGTCAACACCCGAGCTAGACACACCGGACGTTTGTGCTAGACGTGACCAGCACAACACCTCGCTCGGCGAACAAGCAAAGCTAGAGTCTCCAGACAGTCCAGGGCGTGAGTCCTTAGAACCTGCTCCTGAAGACCCCGTGATTTCTCTAGATATGGTAAGCCACGGCTTGGGAGATAACAGCGCACAGGAGGCTGAGATCTCCGGAGTGCACGTGGAAGAGGTTGGTGGGGAAGCAGAAAACGAAGGCGCGCAGTCCACAGAAGACGGCCGACACAGTTGCACTGACGCACCTAACGCAGCATTAACTCTGCAGAGCAAGGAGCGCAAGGAACTGCCGAGCCAGAAAGAAAAGGTGAGGGGTAGACGCGGTGATAACCAGCGGGAAAGCACATTTAGCACCACCCCTCGGAGTACCCCCGGTCACAGGGAAGCCGCCCAACAGGATATCCACTTAGAGCAACACGTCAGTCGGCCCACCGTGCAGGGCCGGATGCCGACTCGAAGTGGGGGAAACTGGGTATTCCCAGCACGCAGTGCCCGCAGAGAGGTCCTCATCGTGGGAGACGCCAATGTAGGCAAAATGGCTACAGCGATCCTGGAAGCCATGGACTCACCGGGAGCAGTAGGCCTGCTCTATGGGAGAAAAGCTACAACGGCTACAGCATTTAAGTACATTGCGTCGTACGAGCGCAGGGCTAAGTCCATCCCCCGGCGCTATGTGATGCACGTCGGCCTTGTGGACGTGCTTCGTAGGACGCCAGATGAGATTGTCCACTCTTTGAACGCAAGCAGTGCGAATGGTGTTGTGGACGATATCGTGGTGTGCTCAATCCCCGAGGTGGCGACGAAGGGCGAGGAGGTGAGAGCTGCAATACTGCTTGCCAACGCGAGGATCAGGAAGTGGTGCAGGCGCACTCGTCGCAGGTTCATTGACCTCAGTAGGGGGTGGCAGGACACGATGTTGGAGAAGGATGGCCTATACAGCCTGGAGGGCGCCGGCTTTGTTGCAGCCAAGATTGCTGAAGCAACACTCCCTTTTTTAGGCGAACGGTGGCAGAATCATCAGCGAAAGCCAGTGGAACCTACGTACGTGACACCCCCAGTCCAACAGGCCCCCAACAACGGGACTTTGGGGCTACTGAGTGCATCTATCACCGCAGCGCAGTCCGTTCCGCCTCAGTCGCTGGCACAGATGACGCCGCTACTGCAATTTTCCCAGCCGACACTCGCACCTCGGGAAGGAGTACCATGGAGACCAACCATTGGAATGTTGCCGATGCAACCTCTCCAGGGACCACCTCCGCCAGAGTCGATGATACCGGCGGTGCAAGCACCCATGGCTTTCTGGAGGGCGCAACCTTCAGTCCCAGTGAGAAACAGTGGGCTGGAGGAAGTGAACCAATCAGCCATCGAGGCCATGCGCACGGCGAACAAACCAGCGGGAGCCGCGATAAGCGGCGCTCCGCCTCCGATGCCTCCTCCACCGCCATTTCACCGTCCCGCCCAATCGCCCCGTGTAAGTCCGCACCTCCCGATGGCACACCCGATTCCGCCCCCATGGTCAGATGGACATCACCAAATGCTCCCAAGGCAGTCCCCTTCGACCGTCCTAGCGACGCCCCCGCAGGGACCGCACTCGGTACACACCGTGCCAACGTGGAGACCGATTCGTCCACCGGTATGGAACCCCCAGTCGGACATGCCAGCGATTTACAGTGCAGTGGGCGATATGGTAAGACATCACCTCATGCTTGCCGGACGATCAGTCCAATAGCCAGCAAGCATACTACCCGCCGTCGTTGCAGGAAGACTACGGAAAGCTCCAACGTAGGCTTTCTCAACTTGAATGGAGCACGGCGTGCGACCAAGTGGGAGGAGTTGTTCACAGCCCTGCACAAGGAGGAGTTCACCCTCTACGCGGTCGCAGAGACTCATCTTCGAGGACTGGAAGAGCCCCCTACTCACCCAAACTGGCACTGGTCGGGGTGTAACAGAGATGATGGTGAACGCAAGGGTGGTGGCATTGGCGTGCTTTGGCGAAGTGATACGTCGTGGACACGACTGGGACACTCGTGCAAAGAACACATGTGGATGTCGGGTACGATCGTTGGATCTTCTGTGATTGTGGGAATCATATATCTGTCTGTCACGCGCGGCCAGCATGATGGGAACCAGGCAGTCATGCGGTGCGTGGCCGAGGATATAAAGCGTTGGTCAACGGACAGTGAAGTGGTAGTCATGGGTGATTTCAACGGACACCTCCAGTCCATTGATGGGTATCAAGACTTCAACGGGGACCTCGTGCTCAAGCTGGCGCAAGAGTTCTCGCTGGAGATTGCCAACATGCGCGTTGACTGCGAGGGTGACTTCACATGGTGCGTGCGTAACAGCCGGTCTTGCATCGATTACGCACTCGAGTCTGGAAAGTTGGCTACCCATATCACCAAGGTGCATATTGATGAAAGCGGTGACCACAGTGTGGGCAGTGACCACAACAGAGTCAAAATATCCTTCTCTTCATCAGTGTTCCGGAGACCCACGATGAACCATCGGCCAGCACACAGATACGTTCCGGTCACAGCATTCGCTGCAATTGCCGAGCGCTTCGAACAGAGTGACATGCACAATGAGCGTGCAACGTACGAAGAGTATGTTTCTGCCCTAAGAGGCATCATGAACACTCATGAAGTCCGCGCCAATGCACGCCGTGGCTATCCGCGGAAAAGCTGGTGGGACAGAGAAGTAAAAACAGCTCTTGAAGCGCGACGGAATGCTAACCGGCTTCATCGTCAAGCTGTAAAAGCTGGCAGCGCTGAGGAGCGTCAGCAAGCCTGGGAGAATTACCTGCTCCAGAAGCGACATATGCAGAAAGTGGTACAGCAAAAAATTGCGGAACATGACCACCGACAGCTGCAGGACCTCACGACGGCTGGCCGGGAAGGAGCACGTAGGTTTTGGAAATATGTGGGGTCTCTGGACCGCAGGGCTCCAGAACCTACACTTAGGGAGGAGACTACAGGGGAGGTCATTGCCGACGTCGAGCGGCACCTCACTGAGCACATCCGAGGCGATCCACTAGCGGAGGGCGCGAGAGGACGGAGACCTATCATTGAAGCCAGCGGGGTCGGTTGCGAGACGGACCATGAGTGGGAGGTGACTCGCCGGGCCCTCGACCGTGTCATTTCCCGACTCGGAGCACACACGGCACAGGGGCTCGATGGCATCCCGGCGGGACTCATCAAACACCTGGGCACAATAGCTCGGGAGCACCTCGCCATAATCTTCACGGGCATCATCTACGGCGACAACATCCCAGAGGACTGGCTGAGAGGAAGAGTGTGTCTACTGCTCAAGAACGGCGGCAACCCCAGCCTACTGAAGGACCACAGACCACTCACTGTGACCAGCGTCCTGTACAGGGTGTTCGCTAAGGTAGTGAAAGGCTGGGTGTCGGCATGGGCCGAAGCAAGCGGGCATTTTACGGAGCTCCAGAATGGTTTTCGCCCCGTAGGCGCCTCGAGGACAACATATACGTGCTGACTCAGTGTGTGGACATTGCTCGGAAGCAGGATCGTGGCCTAGTGGCATGTTTTTTGGACGTCTCCAAAGCATACGACAATGTACCACACGATGGCCTGCTGCGGCACTTGGCGGACATCGGCATGGCGCCTGTGTGGGTTGAGCTGCTGCACCGCCTGTACGAAGGCAACACCGTGGTGGCTTCCTTTGGAGGGAGGGTGACGGACCCAGTTCCTGTCCGCAGGGGCCTGAAGCAAGGGTGCCCTCTATCTCCCATCTTGCTTATGCTATACGCAGCCAAGATAGAGCACGCCATTCTGGCTTCGAAACTGGGCTTCACACTGCGGTTCACTGCGGAAGGATTGCCGGAGACGTGGACACTGCCGGGATTAGTGTTTGCGGACGACCTGGTTCTCCTGGCTGATGACGCCGCTACTTTGCAGGGGCTGGTCACTGTGGCGGCGGCGCAGCTCGGAGAGCTAGGCCTATGCTTCAATGCGAAGAAGTCGTCCGTCCTCCGCTTCTCTGGCCCCGACGGTGGCGTCCATGTCACGCTCCCCAGTGGAGACCTAGTGCCTCAAGAAGAGTCGTACCGGTACCTTGGCGTTACCTTCAGCGCGGGACAGGATCGGTACTCGGCACATGCAGCCCACGTGCAGCAGTCGGCGCAGCGAGCCTGTCGCATCCTGCGCAAGCGCTGTTTATGGGGATGCAGCCGGTACATGATGGTGCGCGAGCTGTGGAAAGCCGTCCATGTGCCGTGCCTTACGTTTGCCAACGCAGTGGTCTGCTTGCCTCACACAACTCGCGCATGGCTGGAACGTTGCCAAAGCGAAGTGGGACGCGTGGCGCTGGGTTGCCATGGCTGCGTGGCTAAAGAGGCCATTCAAGGCGAAAGAGGCCATTCAAGGTACCACCACTTCACTGGAATCCGCACGCAATGGGGCGCCCGCCTCCACGTGCTTCGGCGGAAATTCGGCTTCTTCGAGCGTCCTACCCAGGAACCCGCTGAACAGCAACATGCCAGGGCAGTTCAGAAGCGGGTACGGGAGTCAGAGACCGCCGAATGGAGACTGGCTATGGGCGAAAAAAGCACCCTGCAGTTGTACCGCGACAACAAGACGGCGATATGCAGGGAGGCTATGTTCCACGACAGCACGGACGGCGGGTTGCTCTTCGAGGCCCGAGCGGGCGCGCTGCGGACATTAACGTATCGGCGCCGCTACGAGTCATCCCCTGACGTTCAAGCCGCGAGGTGCAGAGTGTGTGGTGAAGCAGAGGAGTCAATTGAACACATCGTGCTCCTATGTGACTCGCTGCAGCCGAAGCACCCAGATGGCGTGAGTCTGCCAGAGGCGCTGGGGTTCGTCGCTGCAGGTGCCGCCGCCGGTCGCAACGCTGCGCTGCAGGTGACAAAGGAAAGGCTCCAGCGGTGGTTTAAGGAGACCCGCCGGCGAGACTGACATGGCGTCGGGATTGTGAGTGGTGTGCCGTTGACTGCGCTGGTTCAAGGAGACCCGCCGGCGAGACTACCTTCGAGAGTGTGCGTGTTGTGCCGTTGACTGTCGTGCAGTCGTGTTGAGTGATGGGTGGCTACAGCGTACTGGCTGCGCGTGCGCCCTTCGACTTTTGTGGTTTTGGATTTAATAGTTATTGAGAAGTGTGCGTTTGTATAGGGGTATGTAACGCATGCATGTGTGTAGGTATGTATATATATATATGTATCACTATGCGCATAGGACATTTTATCTATGTTGTTCCTTTACTCTCCTTATGTACCTTGTTTATGTTATTTTCTGTGTTCTATTTTGTGTTCTAATTTGAGTGCTGGTACGCTTGATGTATGCATTAGGCTAGGGCATTTCATGTCCGCCCGTTCCAAAGGGAGAAGCCCCATAATCATCATCATCATAATCATCGTTGACCAAGAAATACCATTGGTGAAAGAGTATAAATATAGGAGTATGGCTGAACAACAGCGAAGATTACACGCAGGCGCATGAGGCTCACCTTAAGACGAAAGGAAGACGGAACGCGGCTGTAATGAAGCATAGAGCCCTCTGGGGATACAGCAAATACGAGGTGGTAAGGGGAGTCTGGAAAGGGGTCATGGTACCAGGATTAACTTTCGCTAATTCGGTTCTGTGCATGAAGCCAGAGACCCAAGCGGGCCTGGAAGTAAATCAGAGGTCGGTAGGCAGTTTGGCCCTAGGGGTCCACAGTAAAACTACAAATGAAGCGGTACAAGGGGATATGGGCTGGTCGTCTTTCGAGGCGAGGGAGGCGCAGAGCAAGATAAAGTTTGAGGAGCGACTTCGTGACATGGAGGACGAAAAATGGGCCGTGAGGGTGTTTAAGTACCTGTATTTGAGGAGCGTGGACACGCGGTGGAGACGGAGGACCAGACAGCTGACCAAGCGGTACGGAAAGTCGGTAGGGGAAAGCGGGGTTTACAAAACAGTTAAAAAGCAGGTAAAGGCAGCAGAGACGACGAAGTGGGCACAGAGAATGGAAGCGAAAAAAACCCTGGAGACTTATAGAGCAGAGAAACGGGAAATTAAGAAGGAGGGATTCTATGGCAATACGAGAGGCAGTGCGTTGCTCTTCGAGGCACGGGCAGGGTGCCTGAGAACCCGGGCATACACGGGTAGCTACAGGCAGCAGGATGAAACGTGTGCATGCTGCGGCAGTGATCGGGAAACTATAGACCATATTGTCAGGAGCTGCACAGAGATACGGCCACCGCGGGGTGAGGGGGAAACGACGCTGGCGGAGGCTTTGGGATTTGGGGCGAGGGGGAACCTCAACTTCAAGGCCATAGAGGTGACGAAGGGGCGACTGGAGTGGTGGTGGAGGAAAAGTAGGGAAGGGATGGGTACGCAGGCGGAGTAAT
The DNA here is from genome assembly GCA_013339765.2 of Haemaphysalis longicornis. NCBI lineage: Eukaryota > Metazoa > Arthropoda > Arachnida > Ixodida > Ixodidae > Haemaphysalis > Haemaphysalis longicornis. The sequence continues at coordinate 113,531,479 of CM023448.1, read as the reverse complement.
CATGCGGACGAGAATTTAGAACAACGAGGGGAGAAAAAAGGGGGGTGGGGGCGATGAGTTTAAAACAGAAAAGACGGAGAGATGGGAGGGAGGAAGCAAATCTATAGGTTAGCTGGGAGTAGGGCAAGTAAACGTAATAAAACAGGCAAGTCGGTTGCTGACAACCGACACCCCGATTCAAAGGGAAATCCACTAATCACCATCATCATCATAGGTAGGGCGCGGTAAGGCGCGCAGCTGGAATGAGCGCGCCGCTGGCATCGCGTCGGCTGCATTTCTACCATCGATTGGGGAAACGAACCCGTTGCGGTTATTGCGAGCTTTCTGGAAGAGTAAAAAAGAATATTTATCACTAAAAAAATTTTATGTGCCAATTTCATTACACCCATGAAATTTAGTTTTACGGGAACAGTTCGCATTGCATGCAGTTTCAAAAGCACGTTTGCACATTATGTGAAGTGGCTCCGGCTCATAAATAACAAGCGCCGTCACAAAAACATTGTTTCTGTTTGTCCGGAATTTTAATATATTCTGCAGTCGCAGCTTGCAGACAAAACGTAAATCTCTGCCGGGCGTGAGGTCACAAAGAGCATTCCGGGCGAAGACACAACGACAAAGCAATGCGAGACAGTAGGCACACTATCAACGCGTAATGCTGCTGCTGCGAACGGTATTTCACTTCCATCTTGTCCAATTGAAGCTCGGCCGCCGCTAATCGTGTTTGTCTTTTAACGTAACATTAGTGTTGGTAATATGGCTTATGTAGAGCGTGGAGCGCCGATGATAAGCCCACACTTCGAATTAAGCGGCCCGAAAGCCGGCGTCTCGCGGGCCGCGCTCGCCGCAACCAGTCCCGGAACGGTGGCGCCGCGGTGGCAGTATTTGGCTCTAGGCGCACTCACGCCGCTTTGGACAACGTTGGCTTTGGAGGCACGCGGCAGGCCGCACGTAAGTGCGCCTTTCATCCAGCGGCCGTGAATGTGCACTGACACCGCCCGGTACACAGGCGCCTTGCATTTCGCTTCCCTCGAAATACGGCCGCCGTCCTCGAGATCGGCACTACCATGGGCCTGCAAACTGTGAGCACGCGTATCGGCAGTCTCGGAGTACACCGCGCTTTTTGACCCTTAACAAACCGTTAGACCGCATGCAGTTATCCCGCTCACATCAGAAATGATAGCAGACATTGAAGCAACACATCTGGTCTCGTCATGAAATCGTTTATTTACAATGAAAAAAAAAAGGGTTTATTTACATGTGAAGATACAAATTTAACTATATTTACAGGTGCCTATTAGCACCTGTATATAAGAAACACACAAAAAGCATTTACCGCTGAAAAGAAAACAAGAACTATTCACCGGGGAAGAACTATTTGCAGGTGAAGAAGAAACAAAAAAAAGCATTAACAGGTGAACAAAAAAACAAAAAAATGTTCATAGTGAGGATACTAAAAGAAGATATGAAGTAGGAAAAACTATTTTCAGGTGAAGAAAAACAAACTACTGGTACCTGTGATGAAGAAACAAAAAAACCTCCGTCGCATGTCCCCGCGCGAGGGACAGGAGTAAATGCAGAGCATTGGGGGTGGTCACGTGGCGTAGGTTGTGGTAGTTGGCGGTGGTAGTTGTAGTTTTTGTTGTCGTAGGGGTTGGGTAGTTGGGTTGCGAGACGAGAGAGAGAGAGAGACGAGAGACGTAAGTACGTAACGTGTTATTTATTGCCATCGTTTGCACCCCACCCTCTCCGCGGGCCAATCGGTTGGATCTTTATTATTATTCTTTTCTTTCTTTTCTTTTCTTTCTTATTATCCCTCTCGGGAGGGCAGTGCGCCATCGTCGAAGTTCATAAGCGATGGAAGCAACACCTTCAACCAGTACCGCGAAGCGAGCCAACGTCAGCGTTGCAGTACCAGTTCAAGACATCGTGCCATCCTCTTCATCGACGGCGGCAGAAGACAGGGCGGCGAGACGGCGCGCTGCCGACGCCGAACGCAAGCGTCTGAAGCGCGCTGCCGCGGCCAAACGTCAACGTCGGGCCGCGGATCCTTCGCTCGGGCAACGAGTATATTCGTAGCGCGCGCAGTAGAGGGAGAGGAGGTAGCACCTGCTGCTGCAACCATAGAGTTTCTCGCTGCAACGCCTCTTTCAGCGCCGGAGCACGCGCATGCGCGCCCGCGCCTGTTGTTGAGAGCGAGGAGGAGCGGGGGAGGGGCGCACGTGCTGGCTGACTGCGGACGCCGAGTTACGGACGCATAACATCGTGAGTTAAAGAAATGCTCTGCATTTAAAAGTATTTACAGGTGAAGAGAGAAGAAAAGTATATTTATTGGGGGAAAAGAAAAAGTATTAACAGCGGAGCTGTTGTACAAGCCGTAAGCACCGTAAGTTCGCCGCAGCAGAAAATAGATACCAAGAAAATGCCGAGCCCTCGTGAGCGCGTGCCTCGCGGCGACCACCGAGCGGCTTCGGCACGGGAAGTGGCCTTAGTTAAGAAAAAAAAAAACTGCGCTGTCGTCAAGCCCTAGCTACCGCCCATGTAAAAAGAAACAAACAAAAAAAACTTCAGCGCTAATGCGGAAGTTCCCGCCACCGCTGCCTCGAGAATTGATGAGAAGAGCATGGTACGTGGAAGTCTACAATGCTGATGATGACTTTGCATCTACCACTCGCCGCGAAGAAGACGACGGCATCTTCGATACATATGACGACGATTACTAGCTCCCAAACAATGCAACTAAACAATGATACTGAAAACTTAACTATGCGTCCGGCAATGCCCAACTACAAGAGCTTCGCCATTCAAGTATTGCGCGTGAATGCAAGCTTCCCTGAATTTTTTTACAAGTGAAGAATTAAAAAAAATTGTAAAATTCAGCCTGCATCACGCAAGGTTTCACTGCATTCAGTTTCTTCTCATTACCTTGCTGGTTCACACCTTAAGTAGAAACTGTATCCTCCTAAGGCAATAACCGTATAGTTTCCGTCAGGACAGCAGAATGGTCTCGGCAGCCAATCTGCGGCACATCACCCATTGACTAGCGAATTTCTGCCGCGGCTTTAGCATGCAAACGTGTTACGCTGAATGCGCAAGTGTTTTCTCCGTTTGCTCCGTCGTCTTCTTTGCTGTCGACAGCATCGCGCCCCGAACAAATTCCCGAACAAAATCCTCCCTGTTCTGTGGTCCTGTCCCTGTTCTGTGGCTCCGTGGAGCTGCGTCTCCCTGTTCTGTGGCTGCGTGGGTTCCATAGGATCCCGCGTTTACAGAAGCAAAATGAGTTCGATACTCACGATTGTTTTGCTACATGGCCGCCAGCCCATCCCTGACGCGTCCGATCCCGTCCGGCTATCAACTTGGCCTTAGGGAAAAAAGCTTTAATTGCAGCGCTAAATACGTTTACAGCGTCGATGAAAGTGCTGGGACGGTGGCGGCGCTCTGCCACTTGCAGATTCACCGATCGATTGTCGTATGAAGTAAAATTTGAACTGAAAGCTTCTTGTTTATACTAATACGCTCAGTACGTACCGTGACAAGGGCTTTTCAACAACAGCCTATCAAACAAGAAGAGTGACGCAATCGGCGATGACCGCGTACAAAAGCCAGCGAGTCTCGCGCACCGCAGGAGCTCGTCCGCTCCTGTGAGCCGGGCTTTTGCGCACCTGAGCACTTATGCGTGCATCTTCAATAAACACTGCTGGTTTGCGTCATTGTTACGAATCCCAGGTGAAAATATATGTTTTTTTCTAACTGGAATATTGAACCAGAAATTTCCTCTAGCTATATTCTGGCAAGAATTTCTAGCTATAAATTCAGTTTCTAGTTTGTTTCTAGCTGGGTTGAGATTTACTTCCAGCTAGCATTTGTCAGTCCAGCTAGAAAAAAAAAACCCCCGCAAGCTGGAAATAATTTCTCTAGTTAGAAGCTGTCGATTCCAGCTAAAATATAATAATCTAGTCAGAAATGAAGCCGGAAAATATGATTTCTTCCTCTTTCCATTTTCACGGGGGATACGTACAGTCGGTAAAACGCTTGTCTATAACAGCGATTTCAACTTAAACCAGCTACTACCGAAAACTGCCGAAACATACTCGTTCCATACATGTCGGAGGCAAAAGCGAAGGGCTAAGACTTCAGAATTCCGCAGTCGTTTTATTCAAATCCCGCTCCGTCGGGGCAGAATAGGGCTGAGAGTACGAAAGCTGTGTTATAGACAAGCCTTTTACCGGCTGTACATATTGCAGCGCTAGCTAGCCGTTTTTTCCGTGGCTTAGTCACAAAATGCAGCGAGCGTAGCGTGAAATAGTATGTTTGTGATTCCGAAAGTAGTGGCCGTAAAACAAAGTGGTCAGGCGAACTGAGTGGCCGTTGCGTTTTCTTGGTGCTCTCACTTTATTTAATTACGCTCTTGCATCATATATTCCAAGTATAAGGATCAGCAACGTTTTCAGGTGCAGGACCGAGTTGCATGAGCCGACACGGCGGAGGGCTGGACGGCAAATCGGGTGCTTTGAAGGCAAAGAGAAAAAATTCAGCGAATTGCCAATAATATTTGACAATAATCTGGCGAAGTGTGAAGATGGGGGACAAAGCAACTGGAAGCGATGAATTCTCTGTTCTTGTCTCGCCGTCTAAACCCATTTGAGGGCACAACTGGCGTGTCGCGGCGTTCATATTGTTAGCGACGACCCCTGCACTAGAAGATAACCAACACAGTCTGGGCCGTGGGCCGTGTATGCGGCTGCGTTATGTTATAGCAACGAACTTGCGATTCGGTGATTGATTTGCGTCCTTTAATTGCTCGAAATTTGTTTATTTGACGGTATTACCTCACGTACTCGCTAGAATGCGCGTGTACCCTGCTGATCGTAAACCGTGTGGTGTAAAATGTTAAGCAATCCCAGCCGAAAAAAACCATTGGCCGACCTATTGGCGTTCCATTTGGTCGGCCCATTGGTCGACCAATTGGCCGGCCAAATGGTCGGCCAATAATGTTTTAGGCACCCATTGGCGTACCCATTGGCCGTCCAATTGGACGACCTATTGGCCGACCCATTGGAACGCCAATAGGTCTTCCCATTGGCCGCCAACTTGTTGCACTTTTAGTTGGTTCATCCCACTGCCGCAGCCACTCCATCTGAGCTGCCGCTGCAGTGCGTTGGTTACCTGTATCACAAATACAAGAACTCTTGGAATGAATGAATATCTTTATTGCTCTGTTTGTATACACAGCATGCAGACAGTTCGTCGTTTAAGCAATTTTTCACAGGCCATTGTCCATGCCGTGCTCCGCTCGCCGCAGGCTGGCTGGACCTTCACAAAGTGAGTGGCAAAAGCGAACAATGGGTTAAGTTTATAATAAACCGCAGTTTCGCGCATTAAAACAACAAGGCACTGAAATGTTGAGTGGCGTGAGCTCACCTCTTCAACAACGTCCCATGCATGGCGAACTGCGTTGCGCGGCGATGTCGTGAACCCGTCAATCGTAACATGAACAGCCCTGAAATATATTTAGGCAGACAAATTAATTCTTAATAACACCGCTCACGCTATGAGGAGTGAAAATGGCAAGGAAAACTCACATATAAACAGTATACTCACATAAACAGAGACACTCTTCCTTCGGTGCGAGGCTTAGCGGCGTTCAGCGTAAAGATACATCTTGAAACACACTGCTATGGGTGTGCGATATCATCGTCGCCACTTCTCACACTCTTGCAGACCACCTTACATTTCTAATGCAATGCAGTCAGAGAAGACTGCGTGTGCAACCGATCAACACGCCTACACTAGAGTGTACACTCTAATTGTATCATGTCAGCGCTTACGATTCGTACGGTTTCGGAGCTCGCTTTACCCCCCTGCCACCAGCTTCTTGACGTTTTCTTTCCTTTCCATTGATTTGCCCTTTCTGCCTTGACTATTTTTTTCCTGCATAGTTTTGATGAGCCTGTCATATTCCCATATTTCTTCAGGGTTTCTTTCTATGTCGGCTTTTATCTATTGGCGGTGAGATGTTTGAGTGGCGCCCCCTGGCTCTGACGTCGGCTTAGGGACTCGCGCCGCTGTCGTCTGCTACGCTCCGCTCAGGGGCAGCAGTGCCTGCGCTAGAAATCGCCCTCTTTGATGCTTTAATGCATTAAAAGCGTATTTCTAGTAATTCAGTTATTTTTGCCAACTTCTGACACATCTAAATTATTTCAAGCTGTATTTACCACAAGTTTGCAACGCACGGGGAGAGCGAGAACAACCTTCTTCGGAACATCGGTCAGAAGATCGTGTGTACCTCGTCCTCTCAAGCTTATTCGCGAGGTTCAGAGCTCAGAGCTCTTCGATAAGTCTTCAAAATGCGTGGACTTCCCTGCAGTATTTCTGAGATGCTCTTATGAATACTCACCCGTCTAATGCCACTTACCAAACAGCGGGCCCATACACGCGCATCGCACAGCAGGAAATAAAGCGGCTGTCTTCTATTTCTTTTGTTTTCGTTGACTTGTTTCAGATCAATTTTTGGGGGGGCCGAACGCATTAATATTTCTGCACCGTCACAAACGTCTTATTAGTAGGTTCGGGGATGTTTGGGAGGCTCGCAAGGTTCGTGTGGATATTTTCTTAAAGGGGCACTGACACAAAAATTTTGCATCTTGTTTTTTTTTGTTGCGATAAGTAGCTAGTGACCTACTTATAACCTGTAGAAACCTCATTTGCTTCAGCGTGCGACGGTTGTTTAATTAGAGGCATTTTCAATGCGGCTAGTCGCAGTTTCGGTTTCAGCGAGTGCCGCGAAACGATGGATTTTGTGGATTTTGTGTGAACAAAGCTGACCACGTGACCATCGGAGGGATATCACAGAGCAGAGCCGCCGTAGCACTGTCGAATCCGAATCGACGCAGTTTCTGCGAATGCCCCCACGTACTGATCTCTTGAGGCGCTTAATTAAAAAGCGACCGTGGATGTGACGCAGGCGCTGCGAGTGCAAATGCTACCGTGGCTAAAGAACGATGCGCGACGCTCGAGACGGTGGGTGGCAAGACGCGCGCTGGGAGCAGCCGGCCGGTTTGCCTACAGGTCCGCCTACAGATGTGTTCGGCTCAGCACTGCGGCGGATATTTGAGTGCCGCAGATGACAATTTTTAATGCAACCCGCCATCGCATCATTAACTCCTTTCTCATGTAAGCCACCATGGTCGGGACTTGGGGACAATTTCGTGCAGCGGTAACAAGCTATCACTCGAGCTACCTGCGCCGGCCTGGGCCACTTCGCGGCCGTGGCCGCCGCCTGCACAGCGACCGTGCGTCTAGCTAGCTCAGTGAGCTTTTCGTGACTCCGGCGCGTTTTCGCATCCAATGGTAATAAACAGTAATAGAAACAGAGTGCCTGGAATCGCTGTAGAACTTTGGTCGCGGCCAGCTGCCCGATTAGCTGACGAAATCACGGCGCCTCCGCCACCAACGATCGGGTCGTTCGTTCTCGAGAGCAGAAGCTCCGCCCTCCGGCCCTCCGATTGGAGCGGCGAGCCGGGCGAGCCGGCGAAAAACGCCGGTAGTTCGGAAGCGGCAAACACAAACTCGTGACGTGTTTGGATGGTGTTTATTTACAATTGCGCGTGGTCCTCTGCTGGCTGCTCGGTTGCGTTTCGCACACTTCAAAATTTATTTTAAATATGTTCTAGGCTGTATTCGCCGCTGATATTTTGCAGATGATGTATATGTGTTCCCACCAATCTATCTCCGAAGTTATCTCGCCTTCAAAATTTTTTGTCAGTGCCCCTTTAAGGCTGTAAGGCATACAGCTTACGTTATGGCTGCGTACAAGAATGTGCATATCCGCAGCGTGCGTTGTTTATTCACATGCAAATACAATGAGAAGGTTTGTGCTACGCCACCGCGATCGCGCCCCAGACAACGTTGTCCAGAATACTCGAACGCGGCTTTTGCGCTCCGAATTTCTATCGTAACCATCGTTATCATAACGAACTTACTATCAACCCGAACAATTAGGGAAATGGTTACGGTGTTGAAGGCTTGATATACTCGCAAACGAATGCAATAAATAGTATACGTGCACATATGTTGCAAGAATTGAAACCGAAGAATATTTCCAAGCAGCTCTTTATTGCTCTCCAATCCTTCCAGCCGTAAAGAACAAATTCTGGTCTACTCTGGATGGTGTCCTATGAATTGAAGAAAATTACTATTACTCTTATATAGGTCCTGGTCTGAGGACCCGGACAACTAATATGCTCGATTTTATGGTGTTAAATAAAGTTTTCTCCTCCTCCTGCTCCTCCTCCTCCTCTTGAGTGCAGTTTTCATATAAAGCATGTTTGAATATTGGGAAGATATGGCTGTGGGAAATGTACCGGAATATCCCTCGAGGTATGAACAGGCATAGTGTTATTGTATCTTTACCGTAGACGGGACTCGTTTTGCTCAATAAACCCATACTGGTTTTATAAAACCAGTATAAAACCAGCTGGTATAAAACCAGCAAGCGCCTATATACACAGTGGGTTATTTGAAACTCAACCTGCAGTTTTACATCCCACAGTGCATGTCAGCATGTACTTTCATGCCATTAAAACGTAAAGAGATGTGATACAATACTTTCGAGCAGTCGGCAAGGTTGCAAAAACAGTTTTACCTTACGTATGATTACTGGGAATCGTAATGCCTTCTGCCAAAGCCGGCAGCCCCGAAGGTCAAGAATTTGTGTTGGTCTTGTATTTTCGCTGTTGTCGGTTACTAGCAGCTGGCTGTTTTCTTTGTTCGAAAGATTGCTCGATACAGAAACTGATGCCTAGCTCCGACTCTTCGCGCTCCGCACAGGACCGGCTTCGCAAGGAATGGGGCGACGCCGGCAATGTCTCTTCCGTAGCGGTATCCAAAAACTTTACTTGAAGTCACGCCTTGAGCTAGTGTATGCGATTTTAAGTCTATTATTATGATAAAAAGTTACGCGCACGCAAAATCTGGTACGGACAAGCATCAGACGCCAGCTGAGCCAATGAAATAGCAGGAAGAGCGAGCCCGAGTGAAGCAGACGACAAAGGCGAGAATCCCTAAGCCGACGTCACGGAGGCGTAGCGCGCAGCGCCGCCCGTGGCCGCGCTCACCGCCAATAGCCGCAATTTGTTTACTGCTTATTAACTTTGTGTACTGCCCCACTCGGTCCTGTTTCGCTCCCCGGTTTCCCAAAATTCAGTTGCATACGTACGCTTGTGGTCACTGCCCAGACTGTTAGCCCCTGCTCATTCCATCCAACCATTCATAAAGTCCTTCCGAGAGGAGGCAGTAAGTACAAAAGCAGACGACCCTCGCCGCCGTCCATGTGTTTTCAAAAGCCAGAGCGAAAAATTGGTTGCAATTATTTTAACCACCTTGCGGCGCGTTTGAATGACTACATACTGAATGAAATAGCCCTTAAAGTAGTTTCAGAGGCTAAACAAAATAATATCCGCGACAACGAGACAATTTATCGACGTTTTTTTTTTTTTTTTTTTTTTTTTGAGCGAGCTGTCGCAATCGTCGCGGCGTGGGGCAGTATCGCCAGGCCGTGTGGTCTAACTTCCTGACGATAATTATGGTTCTGCGGACGACAAAGGAACGTTCACAAGTAGCATAACAGGACGTCGCTGAGCCTGCAGGAGGTAACTGCAAATGGTTGCTTCAGCGGGAGCATATGCTAGCGGACGCGAGGCTCGAGCGCAGCCGATTCAGCGGACGCTGCTGGCCTGGCAACGCCTTGAAAACGAGTGGAAAACTTGTTTTGTATTTTCGCAAACTAAATGATCCTTCCCAGCCGAAAAAAACCATTGGCCGACCAATTGGTCCAATTTGCCACCCAATGGGTCCAAATGGAATCCCAATGGGTCCAAATGGAAACCCAATGGGTCGAAATGGAAACCCAATGGGCCAATTGGACCTATTGGAGTGATCCGAATTGGGCCCATTGGCCCGATTAGGATGGCCAGTTGGGCCAAATGGACCCATTGGCTCCAACTATAAAGTTAATACTACTGACTGCTCCAACATGATGACCCAATCGGGGAGCCATTTTGGATAGTATTTGGATAGTATTCAATTACGACAACAAATGGCTGAAATTTAATTCTCTCTCTCACCCTTAATTTGAAACCTTCAGAAATGTTCAAAACTTGCAACCTTTACAAATGTATATTTATGAGGCAATTAATTTTATACAATCAGCAATTCAAGATAAAGTTCTTAAAAACATAACAAACACACTAATGAAAACTTTCCGACACCTTGGCAAAATTGTTTTGAAATAAAACCCCGATCCAATCCAATCGAATCCAATCCATAGACGGACAGTGGATAAGTGATATTCAACGTGGTGTTGGCGGTGTAGGTAGTGTAGGTAGAGTGTACTAGAAGTTTTAGAGTGGCCCGAGCGGCGGCCTCTCCCATTGCTCCGCCGGGTCGACTTTCGCGCAGAAAATAAAACCGGTATAGCGGCGGCGCTGCTGTCGTCAACAACTGAACAGCCGGCGCTCCCCGGCACTAGCCCCCAGCCTGCGCGCGGCAATATTTTCGTTGCTCGCTGCGGTGTTTTGCGCTTGCGAAGCTGATTTATTTTGGATTATGAGGTTTAACGCGCCGGCGCTACACAGGCGATGAGGTAAGCGGTACTGGAGAGCTCCGGATTAATTTTGACCACCTGGGGATTTTTAACGCGCGCCGAAATCACGAAGACACGGGCGTTTTTCGCTTTTATCCTCCATCACAAAAGCAGCTGCCGTGGCCGGGAATCGAACCTGCGCCATTGGTCAGCTAATTTAGAAAGTAGACGCAGAAACGTTATGACTCCGCTTGAGCAAACTTTAAACTAGTACGACCCGCCATAAAATTACCGACCTCCCCCCCCCCTCCCCCCAACGATAATTTCTCATTTTTATGCGTTTTCTGAAAACGTAATTGTTGATATCCAGTAATCTCTCGTTAACTCAAAGTCGTAAAATTAGCTGAAAATTTTCAGATAAGCGCGGAGTTTCGAGTTAAGTCAAATGCAGAAAATTTGTAGCCAGGTCCCTGAAATAACAGCTAGTGCTGCTAACAAAAGCACTATTGCACAGGGGAGATTTCGTAATAAAGGCAAAATAATTCGCAGGAAAAAGAAATTTTATTGCAGAAGAAAGAACTGTGTTGCGCTCGGCTGTTTCGCGTTCGCATCTGCATCCCAGAAAAGCGTGCCCGAGAATTCTCAACGCATCGCATGAATTGGTGGTCGCCACCGCTACATTCTACCTTGTTACAAAGCAGCCGCAGCATGTATGTTGTTTCTGCCGTTGTAGGCACTTCTGGAGGCTCCTCCTTGTCCGCATGATTAGCTGCGTCGTCCACAGCTATCTTAATGATGTACGCGCCAGACAGCATTAATTCCGGTAACGGGGACGCGTAGTCCGCGTAAACTTGCACTTCACGACCGCGTTCGGTGAGTAGTGGGAGTAATCATTCGAACGGGGACCTTATCAGCTGCCTGCAGCGGACTTTGCCTTGTGTCCTCTCTGCCAGTATTTAGAGACATCCGTGGTCCTCCGAAAAAACGTTTGGAGATAAAGCGGGCAAATGCGTAGCGCCTATGGGAGGTAAACACACGGCGAGAAAAAGTTTTGAGATATAGCAGAGTTCGAGTTAAAGAGGGATTAATTTGACGGACAGGCACCAGGAATGTTCTTCCCTTCCCCTTCTTGACTCTGCGCATGAAGCAAAAGCGGCGGGGCGCACATTCTATGCTGCAAGAAGTTTACTGTTTTTTTACGTTCCTATTTGGAACGAAAATACCAAAAGCCTTCTTCTGGGATACCCCTACCGTTGATGCTTGTACTGTTGTTAGTGGGCTTTCTTATTTTATTAACCTGCTATGTCGCATGCAGGCACTTGGTAAGGAAGTGTGCACTGAAAACGAAGTGCCAAGTCTGCAGGACCAATCCTGCATGCCAGGGGAAGATGCCGCTGTGTTTACTACCTCTTGTAATTTGGGGTACTTCTGAATCCTTCCGCACATTTTTTAAAGTTTATTAGCGATCTCTAGGACGTTTTTACCAGTTGCTTCAGCGACAAGGAGCTCCACCATGAAAGCGTTATGGATGTGCTCGCTGACCTTATTCACAGCAAACACCTTAACGGCGTTGGTTGCGACCAGCACGTGAGACCTTGACAGCAAATTTGGCTTGGGTTCTGTATACATTGTGACACGGATTTCATTTTTATATAAAGGTTGAACAGTTCCGTGGATTATATGCGAAGGTGGGGAGCAACACCTTAAACTTAGCGTCGCTAATGATCGAGGGGCAGTTATATGAAAATGCGTTGCCAAAAATGTCAATTTAAACCTCCATGTTTAGCGTTATTCCTAAACCTTTACCTGTGTAGACTTCGTGCATGATTTCGCCGGGTTACATTTCATTTTTGGCTATCGAAAATGAAAACAAAATGTGTATTTTGTTCCAGTTCCGTTTATTTGACCTCCATGTAGCGTTCTAAACCTTTTACACTCTATAGTAGACGATTGGTATATTCATTTTTGCTGCGTAAATATATTTTCTGATCTATGTTTGCATTTGTTTTATGTGCGTGTTAATTGTACCATCAGCATACTTGTGAATTAAATTTGTGTTAATTTGATTCAACTCCTTTCTTGATCGAATCAGGTGAAAGGTGGTGCGATTAATAGAACTTTGCGGGAATAGTTCTATGAAAGACGGTCATTGGGACAACTGAGCTAACTGAGCTAACCACTGTAAAAAGATCTCTGGCTTGCGCGTGTCATTTTCTGTTCGGCCACCACGGTGACCCGTAATTATCCCAAGCGGGCCACTGCCTAAATACTGCTATAAGAACAACTCACGCAATAAAAAACAAATGCAACTCATGATATTAACCCACATAACAGCAGTCCGAGCGTAAATTGCAAGACAATAACTAAGAAATTCTTCTGAGAAGCTATCATCCCAGTCCTCATATTTTTTCGTGTCATGTCCATCAAGCAGCACAATAAGGACACAATCATAAAGCAATCATGAACTGGTTCATAATACGCAATTCAACGCAAAATACATTTTTATGGGAAATTGGAATAGCGAAAATGTCGCCGCAATTACTTTATTTACAATCCGTTACGAATGCTGCACCGAAGCAAAATCCGTAATTTTCCTTGTCGAGCGGGAAAGCCAAAACTAACGCAAAATGAGCTGCAGCGTTTATTTTTCATTTCTTTACCCACAGTCCACTGTACCTACAGTACATTTCAGCAATTGGGCGACCCGCAGAACAAATTTCCAGCGCTCCGCGCGTAAAGCGTTTCCTGGCCCGGCCGGCCACGCGGCCACGCGGCCGTGCGCGCGGCCAGCCGCCGCTTTCGCTTTCAATGGTCGTTGACTGCAGCGCCGCCGCTATTTTCTGCGCGAAACGAGCACCCATGGAGGAAAGAAAAGCTTAGGAGACATGGAGGAAAAATCATGTTAGGAGAGGCCCTGACGTCACACCCAGCGCAGCCGGAAACGCCATTTCTGTAAGTCGAATGGCGGACCATTGGCCCTCCATGCCATTGGCGGACTCTTTTTGCCTCTCTCTCTCGGTGCACCTTCTCCGCCTCCTCCGTCCTGTATCGCCTCTCTTGTCGTCTGCATCTGCCAGCGCCGAGCCGGCGGAAATCAGCTGATAGGCAGGTACGAAGGCCCGTTTTGCAGCGCGTGACAGTGAACCCTAAACGCCGCGGTTGGTACACTGTTACACGTCTTTCAGTGTGGCCGCAGCAGGTTTGCGAAGCGGCTCGCTCTAACAATGCCGCAATGCTCGGTGCCAGGGCTGCAAGTCGCGATCGGTACCCACGGAATTGGGCGTTACTTTCCACCGGTTTAGGCATCATTCCGCTGACAAGTATTGCTGTAACATTGGTGTGCTTCATCCTTTGTTTGCAATCGCCGCCGTTTATAGGTTCCCAAGCGATGGAGAACGCCGCAAACAGTGGGCGAACGGCCGTGCGGCTACCGGACTGCGAAAGTGCCCACGTTTTTCCCAGACGATGACTAGTCAATTAAACGGCCGTTCTATATATATAGGTAAGCAGTACTTCATGCAGATTCACGCTAAAAATTGTGGAATGTTTTACCGTTGTCTCGCGTGCCTTCGATAGAATTTTTTGGCGAGGAGGAGGAGGAGGAGAGGAGGAGGCAAAACGTTTATTGAGTAAAAAAAAATGAGAGGGTGGGTGGCGTCAATAAACTTTTTTTCGCCAAGTTTCAACTTGTCTCAGTGTCAATAAATTCAAGGTGATATCAGTTGAAAACGTTCATACACTAACCTCGCAGCTATGAAGCGTTTGAAAGCGAAATCCCAGAGCGAGACCACAAAAGATCCAGATTCCAGATCCAGCACTCTTCCAGTCAACAGACGGACACCTACTAAGGTAATAGGACGATGGAATTATATCAACTGGAGAATCTACCTTGTAACAGTTGCAAAGCGCCTGCGCGCATTGACGCGGCCAGCAAACTATATATTGCCAGCGGCGATAACCAAAAATTGAGTTGTGCGAATCGTTCGGTTGCAAGTCGCCTACGTACTGCACACCGTGTATCACTTTCCGAAATCTACCGACGGGTGTCCGCGCGTACGACGGGACGGCGCGTTCACGATATCTGCACTTCAATAGGCGCGTCGTGATCGCGACCGGAGCAAAAGCTTGACGCGGTACAAGGTGCACTTAGCAAGTAGAAATTAAATGGACATATTCACATCGGCGCAGCTGTCGCAACTCGCAGCATCCTTTTCGAGTTCCGCAAGACCACAGCGCAGCAAAGCGAAGCAGCAATCTTCGCAATCGGACGACAAGGCAGGCGCTTGCCTTTCCTCCATCACTGGCGAACGGCGGGCGGGCTGTTGCTAGGACGCCGTTTGCTAACGCGACTTCCAATGGCCGCCGAAAACACGTGACTTCCTCCACACTTTTGCCAATGCGCGGGGATAGCTGGGGCTCTTCCTAAGCTTTTTTTCCTCCATGCGAGCACCTATTCGGGCGGCCTCGGGCCACAAGCTTTTTTTTTCCTCCATGCTCTAATACAATTCTTATGGTTGCCAGATCAATTCTATTCAGCTCTACAAAAAGTTGTTCCGTAATTATTTACCTAAAACAAAGAACTGAAGCAAAAATGTTACAAAGAATTGTCCCAGTAAATAAAACTAGCACTACAAAAAACTTTTACTATAATTAAGCTCAAACTAGCGAACAAAGAGTAAGCGTGTAGTTCAGTTTTGGTTTCGATTTTTCTAAAGGTGTGCTAGGAAGTGGCGAGGCCCTTGCGCCTGACTTGCGCAGTGTGTGTGTGTGTGTGTGCATCTCCAGCTCAGATCTGCGTGCGTGCAAAACGTGTACAACTGGTACAATTCGGATGCACGCGATGAGCAAGTGCCTCCCCGGGCGCTTGCGAGGCTGTCATTCGTTTCTGAACTGACAGCGATTCCGATCTGACCTTGACTACCGCAAGTTCACTACAGGCTACGGAGTGGCAGCCAGCGATAGTTCCCGTTGGAAGAGAAATAAAGGGAGCTTTTATAATCGTTCGGTTCAAGTTGTTTTATTCATGGAACTTCTTACAGCTCCCCGTGCTTCGAACTTTCGCGCAAACGTTCGTGAAGGTAGAACGAAAAAATAGGTAACGAAATGCGTTTGCTTTTTTAATACCACGTGGAAGAACATTTGCTTTTTTAATATCACAGAAATACCACGGGTAAAGGAGTACAAATATTTAGGAGTATGGCTTAACAACGGAGCAGATTACACGCATGTGCATGAGGCTCACCTCAAAACAAAAGGAAGACGGAACGCGGCTATAATGAAACATAGAGCACTGTGGGGCTACAACAAATGCGAGGTGGTAAGGGGAGTCTGGAAGAGGGTCATGATATGGTACCAGGACTGACTTTCGGAAATTCGGCTATATGTATAAAAGGGACCCAAGTTGGCTTGGATGTAAATCCGAGGGCGGTAGGCAGGCTGACCCTAGGGGCCCATGAAGCGGTACAGGGGGATATGGGCTGGTCGTCCTTTGAGGCAAGGGAGGCGCAGAGCAAGATAAAATTTGAGGAGAAACTGCGTGACATGGAGGAGAAAAAATGGGCCGCGAGAGTGTTTAGGTACCTGTATATGAGGAGCATGGACACGCGGTGGAGACGGAGGACCAGACAGCTGACCAAGCGGTATACGGAAATTCTGTAGGGCAAGGTGGGGTATACACAACAGTTAAAAAGCAGGTAAAAGCAGCAGAGACGACGAATTGGGTGCAGAGAATGGAAGAAAAAAAAACCCACACAGAAACTAGAAATCAGGAAGGAAGGTTTCTATGGCAATACGCGAGGCAGTGCATTGCTTTTTGAAGCACGGGCGGGGTGTCTGAGAACACGGGCATACACGGCTAACTACAGGCATTTGAGACACGGGGCTAACGTCGCGGGGCTTTAATACCACGCCTGCATGGACTGCACTGACGGGACGACGGTCCGAGCGCTACGGCGTGACCCCAGAGTGCCTTACCGAGGCCTCGGATGGGGGCTGGCGAGAGACGGGCCGTATGGAGCTCTGGAAGGTGGAGAAGAGGTGGCGGAGGGCGGCCGAGGACAAAACTGTTCTGGTGGAAAACTGCAGTGGAAAAGCTGTCATGTGGAATGAGTATTTGGGGAGTATTTCTACGCGGAATCCACGGGCAGCGGGATGCCTTGTCCGATGGCCATTTTTTTATCAACCATATATTTTCATACTAACAATATACACTACGGCCCCGTAGAGTTTCTCACTACGGCCCTAACTGCCCACGGCCGACTGCATTGGCGAGACGGCGAGACGAGACCACAGAACAGACATCGCATATTGCACTCGCCGCGCTCGCACTGTTGCGGCTTGCGGCTACTTCCACCGGCTGGCGCTGGCCGCAGGCGAAGACCGCCCAGCATGCCGCCCAGTTGGTGCGCACGGTGGCCGAACTGGACGAAGCTCGGGAAAAGCAGGCCCAGCTTGAACAGCGGGTGGAAGAGCTCGTTACTCCGGCGGCAGGAGACGACGCGAGTGCGCGGGATCAGCACGACGAGCGGCACTCCGGCGAGAACGCAGAGCCACAGGGGGCGACTGAGGCTGCGCGCACGAGCGGTGTACATCAACGCAGAGCGTACTCGGGTAGCAAAGAAAGCCCCGAGGCGACGCCGGGAAGTGGTGGATCGCCACCCAGGTCATTTGCTGCCGTGGTCAACCACAGTAGACCCCGAACACCTGCATGCCGTGGCCATGCCGTGACAGGCCATGCCGTGGAACACGCGCTGCGCCACTTGGTGTGAGCAGCCATTGCCTTGTGACAGAAGCTGCCGCACCCCTTGGAGCACCTGTGCGCGGCGTGCCCGGAGGGACTTGACAGCTGGCAGCCATGTGAGCCGGCAGTCAATGAGCAGCCCCAGGTACTTCACGGTCAGCCGCCAGGGAAGAGGTCGCCCGTTGAGTGTGATGGGCGGTGTTGCCCGTCGAGCCCTGCATCCTCCCGGGTGCAGCATAAGGGCCTGCGTTTTGGCCTCCGAGAGCTGCAGGCCACGGCTCTCGAGGAAGACTGCAACTGCGCCCAGAGCCTCCTGGAGGCACGCCTTGACTATGTGGCAGTCTTTGGTGGGGCCATGGGTCCAGAGTGCCACGTCGTCCGCATACACCGCCACCTCTACTGGGTGTCGCAAGCCTGGAGGGATGCAGTCGGGGAGAGGAGCCAGCACCAAGTTGAAAAGAAGCGGGCTCAGCACGCTTCCCTGGGGCACCCCGGACGGACGTCTCGAGGACTGCTGGTCTCCCGGCCTACCTTCACCCGCAGGGTCCGGTCACGCAGGAACGCCCGGATGTAGCCTCCTAGGCGCCCCACAACGCCCATGCCGTCCAGGGCCTCCAGGATGGCCCCGTGGGCAACCGTGTCGAATGCCGACCGCATGTCCAGCAGGAGCAGGAAGGACACCTCCTTGTCATGGCGGGCCTGTTCCAGCATGGAGATGACGTCCTCCAGGGAGTCAGCCGTGCAGCGGTGCCGCCTGAAGCCGCTTTGCTGCTCCCGGAAGACGCCGCTGTGGTCAGCAATCCACTCGAGACGGGCCAGGGCTGCACTCTCCATGACCTTCCCAGCAGCCGACGTCAGGGACACGGGACGGTAGGACTCTGGCTCCGTCGGGGGCTTGCCGACCTTGAGAATTGGCGAGATGAGCCCCACGAGCCAGGGTGGCGGGAGGACACCAGTCCGCCAGACCCGATTGAACAGTCGCAGAAGCGGCTCTAACTGAGTCACGTCCAGGTTCCGCAGCATCTGGTACGTAACCCCGTCCATACCAGGAGCGCTCCGCCGCTTGGGGCATCGATTCAGGGCGGCCTGCAGCTCACGGAGCGTGATGTCCGTGGAGCAGAGGGACACCACTTTCTGGTCGTGTGGGGCGGCTGGCGCCGCGTCGGGTGAGGCCGCAGGAACTGGAGGCGGGGTTTAAGCGGCCTTGGCAAACTGGTCGGCGAACAGCTCCGCCAGGGCCCCTTCTGTGATGCCCAGGGATATGGCGACTGCATGCAGGGGGCGCCGGCTGGTGGTGGTAGGCCCCAGCAGAGCCTTAAAGATACGCCAGGCTCTGCCCGGGTCCTTGCGAGAGTCCATGGACGAACACAGCGACTCCCAGCCCTGCCTGCGACGTGTCGGCGGCCGTCCGCCCGCCGGTACTCCGTCCAATCCTCTGGGCGCTTGCTTCGCAAAGCCTTCCTCTGTAGCTGGTTGCGGCGGGCCCGAAGCCGTAGCAGCTGCATGTCTGGGAGTGGCGTGCAGAGAGGTACCTCTCCCCGTACCGTTGCCTTGTCGGCGCTCCGCACGACTGCTGCGAGGAAGTCGACTTCAGGATCCTCGGTGCATTTGGTCATTTCCTTGTGGAAGTCGACCCAGCTAGTGACTGCGTAAGCCCTTGTGTCGGCTCGCTTGCGGTGGTTCCCGGGGGTGACCAGTATGGGGTAGTGGTCAGAACCCCACGTGCTGGCGGCGGTCTCCCAGGAATAGGCGCACCGCTGCGTCACCAGGGTTAGGTCCATGTATGACTGCTGGACCGTGCCACTGCGACGACAAGGGCGGACGAAAGTAGGGCTGCCGGTGTTGGCCACGTGCAGTCCACAGGTGGTGATGGCGTCTAACAGCTCTCGTTCCCTTCGGGTGGCTCGATGACTCCCCCAGGCAGGGTGATGTGAATTGAAGTCGCCGCACAGTACAGCGTCCGAGCCCAGGTTTGCGCGTAGCCAGCACAGCGCCACGGCGTCCCATGGTTTCTGCGGCCGGATGTAGACGCTGGCCACGGTAGTGTCCGTTGTCCCCATGCGTACTGTCACGGCGGCACACTCCATTGGGCCGTCAGCAACTGGGGCCAGGTCAACAGGAGCACTGTTGAGGGTGGCGCGCACATAGACCGCTGCCCGCGACTTTCCCGGTGGGTGGGTGGCGTCGCGGCACGGTGTGCTGCTGCAAGACCTCAGGCGGCAGCTCGTGGCGCTGAGATGGCACACGTAGCCCGGCAGGCGCGGCGTGTCGCTATAGATGTACACTTCCTGCAGTGCCAGCACGTCGAAGGACTCCCGCAACAGGTGCTCAGTCAGCTCCGCGCTGCGACGGCCTAGGCCGTTGCAGTTCCACTGCAGGATGCGTGGCCGCTGGCCTTTCCCACTGGGTCTGCTAGCCATGGTGTAGGTGGGCGGGGGGGCTCAGGAGGGCCAAGGCGTCTGTGGCCGCCATCCTTGCAGGGTCATCGGCAGGCAGTCGGCCCACCAAGCTGTGCGTCAGGGCCAGGAGGACGGGCATCAGCTGCTCTGGGCCGGGGGCTGCAAGCGCAACGACTGGGGCTGCAGGCGGGGCGGGCTGCTGGGCAGTGGCGCACCTGGCTGCCTTCCGCTGGACTGCAGACCGGGGCTGCAGTAGTCCCTGGGGCGTCTGTGGGCCAAGCCGTGACTGCTGCTGGGTGCTGCGCCGCCTGACCATCTCGGCGTAGCTGGGCTGCGCTGATCGAACCGACGCCTCGACCTCAGCACGGGGCACTGGCTTTAGCGCCTGGGCCATGGCTGTGGCCACACGGCGCTCGTGCTGCCAGCGTGGGCAACGGGGGTCCGTCACACTGTGGCGGCCACTACAGTTGGAGCAGCGGGCAACAGCTGCGGTGCACTGTTGCGAGTTGTGTCCTCCCCCACAACGCGCACACCTCACGGTACCCTTGCAGCCGGCCGTCACATGATCAAGTCTCCCACATTGGCCGCACTGGACAGGTCTGGGACGACAGGCTGTCACGGGGAGCAGCAGCTTGTAGACAGCGACGAAGGCGGGTGGGACCGGTCCCGCAAAGTGCATCACCACTGCACCATTGCGCTGCCGGGACGCTTCACTTATCGGCACATCGGATTTAACGTTGGCTATTATCTCGTCCGACGTGAGTTGCGGGTCCGCGCCGAAGATCTCGACGGGTCGATAAGCTCGTACGGGTATACCGCATATTTCCTCCGTTGCCAGCAGAAAAGAGAGGCACTCCGCAGTCTCGGCATCGGCGGCAACAACGTTTAAGCGAGTGTTCATTCTCACTTGGGAGACACCGGCGACAGCGGCCAATTCACGGGCGACTGCCTCCCTTGATAACGCAAGGAAGGAGGCAGAGCGGTCAGTGGGGCGAAACAGGCAGGTGCCGACAGCAGGCTGGTGTATCGGTCGCCTGGCAGCAAGCTTCCGCGCTTTGCGACGGTGTGCCTTTGAGATCTTCTGCGTCCACTGGCCCTCCACGTCGTCCGAAGAAGGTTCGGCGTTGGATCGCCCTTCTGTGGGAACGCCTGTGGCCGCAAAATCCAACGGCGTGACAACGCACTGCGCCGAATCACCATCTTCTTCCTCGGCCAGAAGAGCGGACGCGGCCGCCGCTCTGTCACGCAGCTCTGCGGCGCGCCGCGCAAAGCGCACAAGCTCGTTGGCGAGCTCGGCGCCACTCGGCGAGGTAGCGGGGGCACCATTCGACGAGGCAGCGGGACGCTGAGGAAGCTCCCTCGCAGAAGCTGCCATCGCAGCCTGTCCAGTGGAGGTAGCAAGGGGCCGGTAATGCGCAGGAGAGCTCACGTGAGAGAGAGAGAGAGAAAATACTTTATTGTCACACGTCCGGCATGCGGGATCCCCACCGGCCGCGCAGGGCGCGGGGGTCACCCTACCTTACGCTACTCTTATAGTCCTAAGAGTTCACGTCGGGCCTAGGACCCAAGGCTTTGGTGCGCCCCTACCCCGCTCGGACTACTCGGGCGGTCGCCCTTTCGTCTCTGCAGGGCCAGGGCAGCCTCGAGCTGCTGGACGGCCCTCCTTTGGTCACTCGGGTCCGCGGACCCCACGCACTGTCTCACTCGCGGCGGTAACGTCTGACCGTCCGCGCACACTGCGTCACAACCCCACATCAGGTGGGCCAGGGTGGCCGTCGCTCGCGCACAAACACTGCACACTTCGCTCGCAAAGAGCTCGGGGCACACGTGGCGCGCGAGCGCCGGGGTTAGCACCGTCTCGGTCTGGAGTTGGCGCAGTCCCACCGCCTCTCGCCGGGTCAGGTCCCGGTGCGGGGGCGGAAAGTCGCGCCTCTGTTCCCGATGCCATGCGAGGATACCGCCGTAGTCTGTCAGCGGCGTCTCGTCGTCTTCACTCGTGGTCGTCGTCGCCTCTTCGGGGGCGGGAGCGGCCGCGGTCCGGCACGTGGCGAGACCACGGGCCGCGGCGTCCGCCTCCTCGTTGCGATTCGGGGAGTTCGGCACTAAGTCCCTGCCCGCGTGGGCCGGGAACCACTTTAGCACTAACTGTGTCGTGAGTTTGTCCTCACGCAACACTCGCGCAGCCGCACCGCACACGGCTCCGCGCGCAAAGTTACGGATCGCTGCCTTACTGTCACTCAGTACTGTTCGCACGCCCGGGGAGCACGCGGCCAGGGCTATCGCCGTCTCCTAGGCCTGGCACGCGCTTCGGGCGCGCACGCTACACGCGGTTCTCACTTCACCCGTGGTCGCGGACACTGCCACCGCCACGTAGGTGTTCGGTCTGTTCCTGTTACGGGCGGCGTCCACGTACACGGCGCCGTCGTCGTTCTCGTACTGGCGGAGCAGCGCCCTGGCGCGCGCCGCTCGTCTCTCCACGTTCTCCGTCGGGCTCACGTTCCTCGGCAGCGGATACACCACCAGTCTCCTGGTCGTCACCTCGCTCAGCGGCGTCAACTCGGGGCTCGGTTCCTCCGGGGACGTCAGGCCCACTCGTTCCAGGAGGCGCCTCCCGACCGCGGAGCGGCCCAGGCGCGTCAGCTGTGCAGTCCTCTGGGCCTCGCTGATCTCCGAGAGCGTGTTGTGTGCTCCCAGAGACAGCAAGGCCGACGTCCGGGTCCCGTTCAGCAGGCCCAGGGCTCCCGCGTATGCCTTGCGGATAGCCGCGTCTATGCGTTGCCGTTCCGCCTCGGTCCACCGGTGGAACGCTCCCGCGTACGCTGCGTGGCTGACTGCAAAGGCCGGCAGCATACGTAGGAGGCTCGCCTCTCGAACTCCGCGTGACCGCGACGCCACGCGCTTGATCAGGCGTGTCGCTATCCCGATCTTGGTCGCGATGTGACGGGCCGCTGTCCCGTTGGTGCGGTGAGCGTCCACGTACATACCCAGGACCCGAAGGCCCTGGACGTGCGGGACGGGCGTGCCGTCGCCGGCCCTGACAATGATGTTACGCTCCGCTTCCTCTGCGGCTCGTTTCCTCCAGCGTCCCGGCGGGGGCAGGACCAGCAGCTGGGACTTTTGCGGCGAACACCGGAGGCCCGTGCCCTCGAGCGCGGCCTCGACGGCGTCCACCGCCGCCTGGAGACCGGCCTCGATGTCCCCGTCGCTGCCGCCGGTCGCCCAGATGGTCCCGTCGTCCGCGTATATGCAATATTTTATCCGCGGTCCCAGCGTCTCCAGGCGCCGGGCCACCTCGATCATGACCAGGTTGAAGAGGAGCGGAGAGATCACGGACCCCTGGGGGGTGCCCACGCTTCCCAGCTCTCTTTCTTCCAGTCGGTCTCCGCCCACCTCCAACCTGGCCGTGCGTCGGGTCAGGAACGATCGTATGTAATCGTAGGTGCGTCTTCCCATGTTGAGCTTCGCCACCTGGGCCAGGACCGCCGAGTGCTTCACTTTATCGAAGGCGCTCTGCAAGTCCAGGCCCAGGACGGCGCGGTTGTCTTTCTGCGGGACTCCTCCGGGGGGCTCCAGCACTTCGCGTTGCAGCAACAGCATCGCGTCCTGCGTTCCCAGGCGCGAGCGGAAGCCCAGCATGGAGTCGCTGTAGTGGCCGTTGTCTTCCAGGTAGCGCTGCCACCGGGTGTTGAGGACGTGCTCCAGCACCTTGCCCACGCAGGACGTGAGCGAGATGGGGCGCAGGCCCTCTATCCCCGGCGGCTTGTTCGGCTTGGGCAGCAGTATCGTTTTGGCCGTCTTCCACTGCGGCGGGAGGCGGCCGCTGGCCCAGCAGGCGTTGAAGTATTTCGTCAGGGCCGACACCGCGGCGTCGCTGATGTTACGCAGCGCCTTGTTCGTCACCCTATCGGGTCCTGCGGCCGATCGGCAGTTCAAAGCCTGTGTCGCCTGGCGCACCTCCCATTCTTCGATCTCGCGATCTAGGGCCGGGTTGGGGGCGCCGTCGTACTCGGGGTGGTCTTCGTGCGGGGTGGCCGGCAGGTAGCGGTCGTTGAGTCGCCGGTGCATCTCCTCCTCGCCGAGCTGGGTGGCCGCGGCATGAAGGATCTGCGCCATGCGGTGCCGTTGGTGTTCTTTACTCTTCGTCTCGTCCATGAGGTGGCGCAGGAGCGTCCACGTTCCACCTCGATGGAGTTGACCGTCGGCTTCGCTGCACAGCGCGTACCACTGCTGCGCGCACAGTTGGCGGCTGTAACGCTCGATCTCGCGACCGAGAGCCGCCACCCGCTTGCGCAGCGCGCGGTTGTGGCGCTGGCGCTTCCACCGCCGTTGCAGCGATCTTCGCGCTTCCACGAGGTGCGCCAGGCGCGGATCCACTCGGTCTGTTTCTTCCGGTACTTCCACTTCGGTCGTGGCTTCCTTGGCGGCGGCGACCAGGCTCGCCGTCCATCGGTCCACGTCGTCCACTTCACCCAGGTCGGCCTCCCGAAATGTGTGCCAGTCGGTGAGCTGTTGACGCAGACGCTTGGTTGTCCCGTCGTCCGCCCGTGCGTGACCGAGCGGGATCGTCACTTCGACGATGTAGTGGTCGCTGCCCAGGTTCCACCCCGTGTTGCGCCACCGCGCGGTCCCGCCGCGGGGCAGGAGCGCGAAGGCAAGATCGGGGGTGGTGTTCCGGGCAGTCGACGTGCCGATGCGCGTCGGTTGCTTGGGGTCGGTGAGCAGCTCAAAGTCAGCGTCGCCGGCGTCTTCGAGCAAACGTCTACCCTTTACCGTCGTGCGAGTGTAGCCTAATTCTTCGTGCGGTGCATTAAGGTCTCCGCAGATCACCGCCGCGGCGTTAACGCCGTGGGCGGCGTCGCGGACCTTGTGCAATAGTGCCTTGAAACGCTGATTCCCGTGTTGCGGATTACTATATACATTGGCTATGTACAACGTGGTCGAGCTCTTCTTCCTCTTGTTTCGTCCTTTCTTCCCCGCGATTACCAGCTCCGTCACGCACGCTTCGACGGCGGAGTCCTTGTAATTCAGGATCTTGTCTTGATCGACGCTCGTAATGCCCTTTCGGACGAACGTGCACACGCCCTGGGCCGCGCCCTTCCCGCAGGTCCGGGCGCTGGGCGGCCGGGCGTATGCACGGTAGCCCGGCAGGGTCGTGATTTTGGGATCTTCTGCGTGCGTCTCCTGGACCGCTATAACGTCGGGTAAGTCCTTCGGCTCTAGCGATCGCATGTGTTGCTGCAGCACTGCCTTGCGGCACCGGTAGCCGTTGGCATTCCAGTGCCACACGATCAATCTGTCACCTTGGGGTCGCTTATCCATATGTTTGGGCTTGGCTCCCTGCTGCTGTTGTTGGACTCCCTGGCCTGCGAATTTGGCTTGGCCCATGATGAATTGTTTCAATTCTTCAAATGATTGTTTCATTTCGGACATTTCTTGGCGGAGCTCGGCAAAGCCCTTCTCCATTCTGACCTCGAGGCGGCCGACCCTCTCGTCGAGACGGGTGACCTTCTCGTTGAGGGACCGAATTTCGCGGTCGTGTTTGTCTAATCGTTTGTTGATCTGTCGGATTCGCACTCCATAGTTGATACCGTCGTCCGCGGGCGGGCGGGCGTCCTCGTTACTGGTCACGTTCATGGGGCTTTCGTCCTCGTTGTCGGAGTCAAGCACGGCGGCCCTTCTCCGGATCTTGGCGGGTGATGGCTTGGCCTTCGGCGTCTCCGGCATCGGCGACGGCGGCGACGGCGACCGCGTCGCGGGGGGTTTGGCGCCCAGCGCCGTGAAACTCGCAGGCTGGGGCGTTGCGCCGAACGACGTGAGAGCGTGACCTGGCCTTGCGTGTTTTGCCGATCTGCGCAGCCTGGGACATTGTCACCCCTTGCGGAGCATCGCTGGTCTGGTTGCGGCGCTTGGGGATGGGGGCGCGCGCAATGGCCGCCGTCTCTGGGTCCACTGTTGAAATGTCACCAGCTCTATCCTCGGCGTACTCTTGTTCTTCTCCCGAACCGTCGGCGGGGTCTCGGCCGCGTTTTTTTTGGCGGCGCAGAGTCCATGCTGACCACCTGGTCGTCTGCATCGGCGTCGAGAGGGCTGTGCTGCGTTTCGACGCCTGCACAGTGGTCGCCAGACGTAACCAGGGAGGGCGTGGTGGTCGATGATACAGCGCCGACAGGGAGAGGTCTCCTGCCCCGAGCTTGCAGCAGCTCAGTGGCGCGTGCATGGCTGGCCAGGATATCGCTGCACCCGGCTAAGAGGAGTTCTAAGCTGCGTGCACAGTCGACGCTGCTGGTTCGGCGGTGCCGCGTCACTTGGCGGCGTACCTCAGCTGGCACGAATGTCGTTGTTAACGGCAGGCTGTCTTGAGGCAGACTGTGGCTGGGCGGGCTTGCTCCTTGCGTGGGCATGCCGATGCACCGAAGATGAGCTTCTTTGGTGGCACGAGGGGTTTCTTCGGTGGTGAGAGCGCGTGCTTCAGCTGGAGATGCATCGGCGGCACGTGGCGACAGCGGCGATCGCGCCGTTGCCATTACACCGAATTCGAACTCCTTGGTTAGGCTTGGCGAGTCCCGGGCATGACTACGCCTTCGGAGACGGGGTTCCCAACGTGTATGCGGTCAAATGCGACAAATGATGGATCAGAATGATCATGGAGACTTGCCGAATAGAGTAGACCGGGTGGTTCAGGTCCCAGGGTCGATGGCCTGGAGCGATGAGCATAGATTGCAGAGCTCGGTGTTGCGCCGTCTTTCAAGCGAGCGATGCACCCAGCGTTCGTCTTAGACTAAATATACCTTGACCGCGGCGAATAAGCAAGGGGGAGCAGTTAAAAAGAAAGTGAAGGAAACGGAGACGCTCATGTGGATAGAGAGGATGGAAAAGAAGAGATCACTGGGAATCTATAAAGCGAGCAAACAAGAGATCCGGAAAGAGAACTTTTATGACAACAATAAAGGTAGCGTGTTGCTCTTTGAGGCGCGGGCTGGCTGCTTGAGAACTCGAACTTACATGAGCAAATATTCGTCCCAGGATGAGACATGTGTGGGATGTGGCAGGGATAAAGAAACAATCGACCACATAGTAATAGAATGCCAAATGATTAAGCCGGCTATAAAATTGGGGGGAAAGTCCTACTTCCTGAGGCACTGGGCTTCGCAGTTGATGGAAGCATTAACTGGTCAGCAGTAGGTATTACTAAGCAGCGGCTGGAGTATTGGTGGAAAAAAAGCAGGGAAGTCGATAAAATTTCATCCCAGGCAGGGGTAGCGGCAGGGCAGAGTTAAAAAGAAATCCGAGTTGAGGGCTAACTAAATTTAAATTACTAAGATAGGCTAGATGGCGCATGCCGTCACCCCGATTCAAAGGGGAGGCCTTTAATCATCATCATCATCATTAATCAAAACAGGCCCCGGCAGCTGCCTTAGTCACCGACCGCCTCAAAAAGCAGTTACTGCGAAAGTAAAGCTCCACATGCGGGAAAGGGGATTGTCATTCGCAATTGTACAGACAGCGGCGATCAAATATCCGCCACGACGCTAAGCCTAAAGTTCCCAACACCCGAGCCGACCTGAGCAACGCAGGCTGGTTGCGGGTTGTTGGGGAAGCCCCTTTAAAACTCGCCGCGCGCAAGCCCGTTGCGTTTGGGTTTTTTTGCATTTGAAGGAGCTTCTTTCTGTCTACTTGCAGAGGTGGGCAACACGAACTCGGAGCTGCGCAAGCCCAGCGGACGCAAGCCCAACGTTGCGCAAGCCCAACCGCACCAGACCGGTATTCTGGAGGTCGTGGGTTCCGATCCCACCTGGCGGGCATTTTTTCTCCGCTTTCTTTCTTTCTTTCCAAATTCTTTATCTGTTTCAATGACCTACCACACCCTCCCCTTTGCTTTCCGAAATTTTCTTGACTGCCAACCCTTATTTCTGTGTTATTTCTACGAGCCCCTCATTTCCTATTCTGATTCGCTATATATATATATATATATATATATATATATATATATATATATATATATATATATATATATATATATATATATATGGCATTGCTTACTGCCAAACAAGTACGCATATTGGTTGTTTTATCGTCTGCAGCACGAGTCTTGTGCGGCGCGCAACGTGAACGAGCAGACGACGTGAACGAGCAGTCGGATCCCGCTACAACGAAATTGACGGGACGTGCGAAAAATTTCGTTGAAGCGAAAATTCGTTGAGGCGAAATCTGCCCCAACACACCACGGAAAGGCCAGAAAAATAGCCCCGTGCGTTTCCGCAACATTGGCAGCATAATACAATGTTTAGAAAAAGGAGTGACGCGCAATAACTCATGTTTATTCGGATAACAAACATACCAATGGTTATCTGTTTTTTCACCACCCAAAGAACGCGTTACGGAGGGGGGTGAAGATATGCAGGCGCAAAACGTATCGCTGTACAACAAGGCGTGTCCACCGAGCTGATTACTTGCAGATAGCTGCTAGGCCGTGGGAAGCCCCCCTCTCGCTTGTGGCAAGAGCAGTGCCGTTATCTTATCCTCTGACAGGGCACGGCAGCTACTGACCTTGGCAGGCAAGACGCGCGCGCTTGCATTTAACGGGACCGCGCGCTCGCGACTAAGATAGGATGACTAGGCTTCAAGACCAAACGCGCAAACATGATTTTCGCTCTTGGCTATGAAGAATGGTAGAAGGAAAACGGCAAGGACAGCTGCTCACAACGCATACATGACGGCACCGCGCCAGCAGCGGAGCACATTCATGCAATTTCAACTGGATACGGATTGGCTGTAGCTGGCTGTAGCTCTGGGGCCCCAAGCGGGCCTGCGCCTCGTGTAAAGACGGCCAGCCACATCGTTATCACCATCAAGCAATGGCGTGCGCCTATGAGTTATTTTTTGTTTTGTTTTGGGTGGCGGTGTGGTCGCAACGCGCATTTTCGGTGAAACTAAGCGTCCTGAATGTATAAAAAGTTCCAGATAGCTGGCGCTATGCTTATTTTATTGTCAAATAATTGTTCAAACCCAGCCCAAATCATCGAAAATTTCGTTGAAGCGAAAGCAAGCCTGACAAATGGTTCGTTGTGGCGAGGACTTTCTTGCATTGACTTCTATGGCTAGCTGACGGGGAATTGGAAATATTTCGTTGAAGCGGAAATTTCGTTGAAGCGGCGTTCGTTGTAGCGGGGTTCGACTGTATTAGCGGTTCGTCCCGCCGCCGCCAGGGGCCGACTGTGTTCGATCTCCGCGTTCCATGGATGCCGCGTTCCAAGCGGAAGGTGGAACGTGGAACCAATCTAGTGGAATCTCGTTTCATTTCTTAAAATGCCGCCCGGAGCGATAGTGGCGTGGGCGACAGCAGGCGATAGAGGGAATTTATTTCAGTGGATGTATTTCACAATCAAGCATGCAGAGTTTTTCATTAAAGAAACTGATTTTCTACCTCATATTTGCGTAATGTTTTGTTCTTCTGCAACAATGTTGACAAGTATGGACATTGCCACCGCACTTCGACGATTAATTTGGTTGTGGATATATAAACCTAATGGGCAGATTATGTTTCACTTTGGCCGGGTTGCTGAATAGAGTGACACATACATACATACATACATACATACATACATACATACATACATACATACATACATACATACATACATACATATATGTACGTACAGACAGACAGACCAAAATTTCTGCGTTTCCAAGAAAACTATAGTCTTTAAAACACGTACACCGGGACACTCGTTTTCCAACGCCTGGCGCTACAACGCTTCGTGCTTCAAAGACTAGTCTTTTACAGCAAAGCTGTATACACGACCCCACAACGGTACGTTTTATCTCCGTGGACAAAAAACGCCAAGGCACACATACTCGCGATGAAAGCAAGCAAAAGCGACGGGAATTCTGTCGCTTCGTCGCGCGGCGACAAAAATTGGTCCCGACCATTCGACGATCGTCGCGCGACAAAGCGACGGAATTATTTCGCTCTCTTTCATCGCAAGTGTGAACGGGCCTTTATACACTCGTTTTCCTACGCCTCGCGCTAGAACGTACGTAACGCGTACTAAAAAAACACACCGGAACACTCGTTATCCAACGCCCCGCGCTACAGCGTTTCATCTCCTTGGTCGAAATCGCGTACTAAAAAAAACACACCGGGACACTCGTTTTCCAACGCCTGGCGCTAGAACGCTTCGTGCTGCAAAGACGACTTTTACAGCAAGGCTGTATACATCTACACCAACGGTTTCATCTCCGTGGGCAAAAACGCCAAGGTGCCAAATACACTGCATGCTTCACCCTTCCCCAGGTTTCACGTTAGCGGAGATGGCCCGGGATTTTTTTTTTTCATGCCTGTTTTACGAAATCGACGCTGGAGAAGATGACATTGGCCTTTGAGCATGAATGTGAGCAGTGAGTACGAAGTTCCACGATACAATTGAACGGCTATGTTCAACTGTTGGCACCTTTAAAATTGTGCCAACATGAACAATAACATTTTTTTTGTTTTCCTGTCGTAGATAGAGGTCGCGTACGTCTTCGTTTAAAAAAAATGTTTTTTGCATTTATGTAGAAATTTATCGTGCCTATATTTACGATGCTGAAGGGTATTATTTTGCCTCTGCCTATTTTTTTGGGGCATAAAACGCGCTTTTTAATCTCGAGAATCCGAAACAGTCGCCTCTTGTGCACCCCCAATAAATGCCGATATCTTTATTGATTTTTAGTTGTTTTTTTTTGCGTTGTTTTTTTCTCCTGGTTCAGGCACCCTCCGAAACGAAGTTCTGCGTACACCATTGCTAGGTTGTCCACAAGCAGTCCTCGCACTACGGTTACAGTGAACTAGAATAATAGAGAACCCGCCGCGGTGGCTCAGTGGCTAAGGCGTTGCGCTGCTGAGCACGAGGTCGCGGGTTCGATTCCCGGCCGCGGCGGCCACTTTTCTGATGGAGGCGAAAAGCAAAAACGCCCGTGTGTACGAGATTTCGGCGCACGTTAAAGATCCCCAGGTGGTCAAAATTAATCCGGAGCCCTCCACTAGGGCGCGCCTCATCGCCTGCGTTGCGTCGGCGCGTTAAACCCTACAATCAATCAGAATAATAGAGAGTTTTAGCACTCCGTAAGTTCCGTGCTGTACGTAGTTGCCGTTTTGACCGGGACCCGTCTGGGCACTTGTGCATTCGTCGCGGTAGGTTAGTTCCGCGGGCCGGCCCCCGCCATGTCCGCGCATTCGGGTCCGGGTCAACACGGTGACTACGAACAGACGGACGGACTGCTAAAACTTCTAATATTCTAGTACACTGTTCTACGGTCCATAGGAAATGCCTTTGGTATGCCCGGGACCCAGGGACCGATCGTACTGCCCGCGGACCACCGCTAGGGTAGTACCAACCTATCTAGTAACGTTGGGTAGTACCGCCGGTACCGCGGTACTAGACCTGTGCGCCGCCGCGCCACGCCGCCGCCGCCGCCTGTTTTGGTCGCGCCATCTGCGCCGCCGCGAAGTCGCGGGAATGAGTACGCCGCCGCCGCCGCCGGGCAAAATTTTGCTATTATGCGACTCTTCTGAAGAACGAAGGAGTATGAAAGGAAAATACGTCGCTTCGCTGGAGTTGTCGTTTCTCCCTCTGCAAGAAATGCCTCTCTCAGCGGTGCTGTTCGTCGGGAAATAATCGCGATCCACCATGCATAAACGCATGATTTGTACATTCAGCCTGGAATCAGTCATTCGCTGCTCTGTGGGGAGACTTCTAGGCTTCCAGCCCGTCCCCCCATACCAAGCCTCTTGCATGCGTCCCGCGACCTTGTTAACAAAGGATAAATGCGTGATTGCCTACCGTCTCGACGCGCTTGACTCGGAATTCTCCTCTTGAAGCACCCCAGCTTTTCCCTCTGCCACGCAAGCACGACATCTTTCTTGTTTTATCCGCTTTCTCAGAAACTCTAAAATGACCAGGGTTACTCCACGCCCCCATGGTTAAATAGGCCCACCCGGTGTCAATAGCCCTCTTTCTTTCTTCTCCAAAGGGAAGTAGGATGGAGGACAGGAGCGAACGCAAACTTCAGCCCCTCAAGCCATATTGTTTCTACTGTACAAACATGACCAAAAGTGTTTGACCACCTTCCTTCTTCAAGCCCATTCAAGCTTGCGCGCCACTGCGGCGGTTTCTTGTGCACTGATTATGGGGTTTCATATATTCTTCGATAGCCGCTTGTCCCCTTGAGAGAATCGACGAGTGGTGGGAGGAGCTGGCGCACTGATTTTGGAGACTTGTGTACGTTCTCTTTCATCCGCATTTATTCCAGTCGCTCTGAGACCGCATCTTTTGTGTTAGTGTTTTATTTTCCTTGCAGTGTATACTTTTATCCCCGTTGGATGACTATGTTATTAATACGCCAATGTGCACCGAAATGTCCGCAGCGAGACGTGCTGCACCGGGTCCTACACACCGAGTGCTGCCCGCGCCGACCACCGCGCGCCGCCGCCGGCTACCGGCGCACAGGTACGCGGTACCGCCTCGGACAATCCGCAATCCGTCCTCCCTGTTCAGGGAGGACTCCTTCTGAAAAACAAATTAAATAACCTATAACTTTTGAATTTGAAATAGTATGAGAAGTTTTAAATACGTTTTTTTTTAAAGTATCTTGCGCATTTTGCCTCGTCTTGCACGCTTCTTATTTGGCTTTTTTTTTAGGGATGTTAATACGCAGCGGCGGTGCGCGTGGAATTGAAGCGGTTCAGAATGGCGACCATGGCGTCGTTTCAGAATAAGCTAGCTGATCTCCAGGCTAGACTTCGTGCTGAAAATGATGCCAAGAAGAAAGACAAACTACCTCGTGATCTCAACTTGAACTTCTCAAGTCCCCAGCACACACCTCGGTCTCGGCCCAGGCCTTGTAAGTAGCGATCATGTCGCAGCTCGTTTAGTCAGGTAGGCTTAGGTTAAAGAGAAAGACTCGTCGAAACTAATGCAAGTTTGTTGATTAGCGGATTTCGCTCGATCTCCTAGTGTTGCTACTCTGACAGCGCTGCGCAGTTTATGTTGTCGCGTGTCCTGCTCGGATACACGCAGCCGTTCCCTAGTAAGCGTGCGGCTACAGTCCGTACGTAACGGGGAAGCTGGCGTCGCGTTTTGGGTGCACTGCACTGATTTGCCCTTTGTATGCCGCGATCGAGACGTCGCAGTGCTTTACCGAAAACACTTATTCCCCTTGAATAGTGCAGCAAAAGTTGTGTATGCGTGTGGCTCGCTGGCAATGTTTGGTTGAGTTGCTCGGATTGTATTGTCACCCTGTGGTTAATGACAGCCCGCAGTGCGTACGGCATCTAGTGTTTTCCGCGGCAAGTGCTAGCAAAGTGCTTTAGTGTTAGCTGTTAAGTTTTAAATAGATTACAGACGCGCAGAGTGCATGGCAAGTTCATTGTCGGTGACGACCTTGAACTTGCCGTTGTCACAGGTTGTGGAAGGGCGAGCGCTAAGCCGCCGAGTGATCTTGCCTGTGCCACATTTTTGGCCGCCAGGCAGATTGCGACTTCGCGCTTCAACCGAATGTGTTGCGTGATCACGAGAGTCGGCTGCAAAGGGACCCGCGGCCACAGTGCAGTAACTGGAGCCCTGACAGGAGCCCGTCCAGCTGCGTCTGGTGTCATTTCAGAGCTGCCGGCGAAATTCAGTCAGCTTTTTCGCACCGAGATCGAGCATTCTGGTTGGTCTCGGCGCCTGCCCTTCGAAGTTTTAGCCCCATTTTTTGGCGTTTATTTCAAACGAGTGTGGACACGTTAGCATGCCTAGTCTAATCTATTTAAGATGTCTGTTCTGAGGGTGAAAGCGGCGATGCTCTTGTTTTGGCTAAGACATTTCGGTGCTAGCACAGTATGCACCATAGACTGAATAAATAAAAACGAAAACTACACAAGATTCGTGTCAGGTGAACAGAGAAGGATCAACTGACTTATTTCTTTGCTTACATTAGCTCTTATCAGGGCATGTCAATTTTCACTGCCTTTACCGGGCTAGCAACAACAAATCAGATGGATGAATATAAATGCAAACAAGCTGAGTTGGGCCTGTAACATCCCCACAACACAAAGGAAAGGCCACATCCTACATATCAAAACGAGTCCCGAAATTGTAAGTATTAGCAGTCTCTAATTGTAAAACAAAACCCATCAAAAGTGGAACACTGTGAGAAAACAGCACAGAGCGAGATAGAACATACGTATAAACATGGGAGGGGGGGGGGGGGTTAAGAGTGAAGTGACAAAGCTGGCGTGCCAAATATAGTCTCATCATAAAACCTATGAAAAGCAAAAAAAAAAAAACGCATCAGCTATGTTCCTTGTGTGTGCACTTCTCCATTATGTGAACTGCCCATGAACACCGTATTTCAATTTTTAAAACTTCAGCTGGGCTTATAGTATAACCCGAGGTAAAAGAAACGGCTTGTGGCACATTCAAAGTGAAGAATTGCAATGACAAGTTGTAAAGCTCCCGTTACAAAATTGGGCATGCGTATTGCAATACTGGCTTCAGCTGCCAGGTTGAATGCCTTTGCCTTGTGGGTTCCCTTCCTGTTTGATCAACATTTGTGAAATACTATTGGAAAAGCTGAAGTTTCCAAACCACCACAAGGCTGTTCCTACTAAATGCTGTATGGCCATCCAAGTCATATGCCATGTTCATGAATTTTCTCGTAAGAAGTGGCTAGCGGGTAATGTTTTGTGCTTGTGACAAAGGGGGTCTTGTTCTTAGAAGCAGTGCAGAGAGTGCACGGCCAGAATGGTAATCAGCTTCCATAGAACAGACCCAAGAAAGCATGCAAGCACACCCTTGCATTAAGAAGCGGCTTGGGGCTGGCACTTACCGCTTCATTGCAAGGTATGTGGCTGCATGCCAGCTTTTGCAAAATCCACTATCTTGGCACAGGCAGAGTGGGAACGTGGGTGATCGAAGCCTCTGGCATTTGTCAGAACGGGGGCAAACGTGCAATCGTGTTGTTCCTGTTATCGAAGAAATAGTTTGGAACTACAAATGGTGGTTTTTGCTTTTCTCGGAGGCTTTAAAGTTAAAAACTCCTTCGGAGGATATTTTTGTCAACTTATCCCTGTCTTTTGGCATGTGTTGATTCTGGTTGGTTGCTGCACTTATTATTTTTCGGTGGATTTTCATATATTTAGGACTTGTTTTGATACTTTTGACCTGCCTTTATTTCACATTGTTGTTTAATGATTCGCCTTTCATTCCTGCTTTTTGGTGTCTGCCTTATGTGCAGTCATGGACAAAGGAAATGCAAACACGCTTGAACCAGAAAGCTTGAACCAGAACACAGTGGAGATCACATAGTGACGCTGTGGGGGTAGTCACATTTGGGGAGTCACATTTCCAAACTTTGTTGTTGGTATGAAGCCATGTGTCAATCTGACTGGTGTGGAAAGAAATTGTGCTGCTATTTGTGTGTTCTAGTTCATATTTTTGCGTCTGCATTTCATTTGTCCATATTTAAAAGAACTATATTATAAGGTTTAGTGAAAGAGTCATGAAGCCGAACCAAAACTACACAGACTTTGAGTGCCTTTTTGAGTTGTGAATGGATGGTCCAACCTTATATTGTACACTCAGTTTTCTCTCTCTCTTCTAATGAACATTAAGCTTATTTGGATAAATTTATACTAAAGGGCGTTTTGTTTCATTAACACATCGTGCTGGGGTCTCGGTGCATTCCGGCACTTGAAATTGCAGCTAAGTGAGGGCTCCTTCAGTACAACTGCGATCCTAGTGTGTTTATACTCTAAGGATGCTGTTTAGTGGGTGAACACGACAACAAAATCTGCTTCTAGAGCCAGAGTCGCCGACCTTTGGGTAATTAAGTGTACACACACTGTAGCTGAGCAGTGATATGATTGCTGTGCCCATTGTTCCCATTGGTGCCGAAATGCAACCCCCCCCTTTATCGCCTACTACATTTTAATAAGGAACAGGTGCCAAGCATTGCTTTTTGTGATTTGTAGAAACAAAACTAGCCTCCAGAGCTTGTAGTATTTTACAACCAAGGGAGATATCGTTCATCATGAGCAGCCCTTTCGTGATGTGTGCAAACAGGAAAGGAAGCATATTGGAAAAGCTAGTGCAAAAAACTGGGCATAAAAATGAGACACGTGACATAAGCAATTAGGTCATCTGCCTCCTTTTTTGGTTCCTGGAAAAAAGGAAAAGTGCTAGCATGGCACTTTTTCTTTATAAAAAAACAAAACAAATGGCAATGCCGAAGCTGAAGAGCTTAAAAGAGCCAACATCAAGGCCTTCCCCGGTGGGTCTCAAATTACATCAATATGCACAACTGTCTTTGTTTTGGTAATGGAATCGAGGAACAGAGTGTGCCACGAGAGAACTTAATGGGGCTTTCACCATGCTGCAACCAGCTCTCGGTAACCGCCCTGTCATTGTGGTTGCCTTCCAGTTCTCATTTCATGCCATGCACAAAGTTCATTTCTGCATCTTGAGTTTGCTCCTTGATCCAAGATGCTCACTTCCTGGCCTTCCTATCGTTTTTTTTTTTTGCATAATTCGTTCAGCTGGTCTACCCGCTGCGGTAGCTTAGTGGCTAAGGCGTTGTGCTGCGGAGCACAAGGATGCGGGTTCTATTCCCGGCTGCGGCAGCCGCTTTTTTGATGGAGGCGAAAAGCAAAAACGCCAGTGTGTTCAAGATTTTGGCGCACTTTAAATATCTCCAGGTGGTCAAAATTAATTCGGATCCCTTCACGACGGCACGCCTTATAACCTGTAGTTTCGGCGCGTTAAATCTTCTAATCAAATCAAATCAGCTGGCCTAAGTTCTCATTTCAGGTTTTTAGGGAAGGGCCAAGTTTTGCCCCATATGTCATCACCGGCAACGCGCTGGTGTAGTTTTCTTTTTTGTGGTAGAGGCAGCGTACTTTCATTATTTGAGATTGCTTGCGAAGCGTGCTGTAGTCAATGCCTGTTTTGCACCAAATTTCCTTCTCGTGGTTCGGATCAGCAGTGACAGCATGTCCAAGGTAATTGTATTCATCCGCTTGTTTTAGCATATCATCATCTAGGGCAAATTCGGCAACCTTTTGAGGTGCAGGGCCAATTTGCATTAAGCCAACATGGGAAAGGGGGGGGGGGGGATGGCAAATCGAGGGGGGGGGGGGCTATGCAGGCAAAAAGGAAAAAGTTTAGTGAATTGGCAATATTATTTGACAATAATTGACAATAATCTGGCTAAGTGTGAAGATGGGGGTCAATGCCAACTGAAAGTGATCTTTGTTCCAGTCTAAACCCTTTTGAGGTAAAAACTGACATGTTGGCCTTCAGGTAAGGAAGTGACAGGGTCTAACGTTATGCCGGGGCCGCATCTGACCTGCGGGCCACAGATTGCCGATCCCTGACCTAGGGTTAAAAGGGGCCTCCTGCATGTCTGTGTAGTATTAATTTCAATTTATTTATATTTATATTTATCTTTAACCCTACAACCAAGATTTCTGAGTGAAGGTCTTGAAGCAATTTTTAACCATGTAGTCCTTGTAGCTTCTCCACTCTTCATCCCCTTTAGCTCATTTTCCACCTACTCTTCAGTTACTAGTGGGCCCTTGCGAGCTAAGCCTGTAGGCTTAGTACTGTCCCCCCGGCCTAATGTTGCTAGAACAGATTAGTAGAGAATTGTATTGCTACTTTTATTGGCGACTTTTAGCTGATCGTTTTTCACAGTCTACTCCGCTCCGATAGCAAGCAGGAACGCCATGCGCATGCGGGGCACGCTTGGCCGCGAGCAGCATTGGCTCCGCTTGTGCTGA
The DNA here is from genome assembly GCA_013339765.2 of Haemaphysalis longicornis. Taxonomy (NCBI): domain Eukaryota; kingdom Metazoa; phylum Arthropoda; class Arachnida; order Ixodida; family Ixodidae; genus Haemaphysalis; species Haemaphysalis longicornis. Next base: position 113,493,962 of record CM023448.1, on the reverse strand, counting down.
GCGAGCCGCCGGTGCTGGAGCAGACCGTTGAAAACTCTCAGCTAAAACTCATTGTCTCGTCCATGTTGTGCGGAATGTTACCTTGTTTGTCTGTGAGTGCAATCATCCTATGTTTCTTTTTAGTTGCTCTTGAGCTTCCACCTTTCTTTAACGTTTCCTCAATCTTTGCAATTTCTTGTAGGCACAAATGTCAGTAACTTTTTTGTTACTGTATTTTCCGGTGTACAAGTCATGTTTTTTTTTTTTAAATTGTTGTACACCTTTAATTCTTGTGCGTCTTATAGAATGGGCGTCTTATATAGAAACAAAATCTAACCTTTAGTCACAACAACAACAAAAAATTTTAAAAAATTGTTCAGCGAGCTGCTGTCAATCAGCAGCAACCCTCTTGTACAAAGGGGCACACTGCACGGTACTACATTAGCTGCTTGTTCTCCTTTGTCGGGCAAAGTAAGGGGAAAGCGTGGACTTGCTATGTAAAAAGGGGCCCTTGCTATCTGCAAGAATTAAAAAAAGAAAAAAAGAAATTCGGCACCAGAAACACTTACAAAAAAGCCTCCTGGAGCCCCTCACACCGACTCAGTGTGGCCCTATTTTGCACCTTGCAGATAACACATCGCCACTCACCACCCACTGAAAAGATGTGTTAACGGCCTCCCATGCACATGTTTGTCTCTTTTTGCTTCTAGTGTGTACTACCTTGCACGCCGCAGGTGCTTTCATATCTCAAAAAGAAGAGCTTTGGTTGCATTTTGTTACATTTTAACGCTTTGCTTCTGCAGACATTTGATTATGGTTGCCTGGCTGGGTCGATAGTGATAAGCAACTACTAGCTCTGTTTCAGCTAATGCTCGATACGAAAGCGCACACAATTTTAGTAGAGCTTTATATTTTTTTGTAAGTGACTCGGAGGAAGACGATTTCAATGGTTGTGACTTAGTGGCATAAGGTGCACTATCATTAGCGTTGTTCAAGACATCTGAATAAAATAGTTCGAATAATATTGTCTAGACAGTGGAAGGTACCTGGGATGCATACAGAAACGGCGTCCGCCACAAGCATGTATTTTGTTGCACATTTTTATGACCTAATTGTCACTTAGTTTGCCTAATTAAAAGGTGCATCTTTTACATCAGTGAGTCTTATACACTGGTGTGGCTTATGTGTTTTTTTTTTTTTTTTTTTTCGGAGAAACTGCCATTTTGAGGGGGTGCGACTTATGCAAAGGTGCAACTTATGCACCAGAAAATATAATAATCCTGTTCAACAGCTTTGCCAATTCTATTTGACTTTTCCATATTTATACATTGCACAAGTTTTTTTTTCATTTTGTGAAAGTTTACCAGTTTCTTTTTTATATTTTGACGCTACTGCTGACTGTGTCCATCATCATTATGTTGTCATTTACAATGCCTAGGCTGTCTCAATTTCCTCCGGTTAAAACCGCAGAATTGTTCTGAAGGGTTATTTGAAACTCCTGCACCCTGGCTGTGACTGACTGCAAGTTGGGTTTTCCACTTTTGTGCTGCTCTTGATCTTGCCCTGAATGACCTGCACACCCGCTGCAGTGGCAATGTGCTGCTGAGCCTAAGGACGCGTGTTCAATTCCTGGCCGCGGCGGCCGCTGTTCTGATAGAGACGAAAAACGAAAACACCCATGTGTTCGAGATTTCGGCGCGATTCCCAGGTTGTCAAAATTAATCTGCAGCCCTCCACTACAGCACTTCTCATCGCCTGTGTAGCTTCAGCGCGTTAAAGGCCAACTGCACTCAAAATTTCAACCTCTTGAAAACACTATTCCGTATAGTCTGCTGAAAAAGAAAGCAAGATGCAAAATACGATAGCTGAAATCAAGGGCGTCCGCAGAACTTTTTGCAAGGGGGGGCATCCATTAGCGGGGGGGGGTGTACGGTTCGATAGCACCAAAAAGGCGCTATTTGTGGTTACAAAAAGTACAGACAGCGAATTAGAACCAGACTTGGAGGATATACATTGGATTTTATTACCAAACAAAGAAGTAAAGTTAACAAAAAATGCGAAAAGTTACTGTCACTTTGTAAAGAAGAGTGGCCAGTCTCGCTGCGTGAGGGTTCTCGACTCACGCCAACTGATCACCAGCACACTACATTCACATACCTGCACTCCGTCAATCTTCCTTGAATAGCAGCTGCAGACGCCTCGGGTTTTTCTGGGCAAATTGCGAGATGACATGTGTGATGAAGTCTGTTGAAATGGCTCAAGCAATAAAGATACTACTCGCCTCCCTTGCTTTCAATGCAGTAAAGGCGTACAAGCGTTTTGAGGGGCTGATTTATAGGTTTTGTTTCGGGGCTTGGGTGGTGCCGACATTTCGCAATTTCGAAGGAAAGGGTGTACAAGGTGATGGGACGGCACGGGAGGATGTTACACTCTCCCTGCAAGGTGTAGTGGTGAAGATAGCTGAAAGTTTGTCCGAAAACTGAAGTTCTTGCGGTAAGACTGCATAGATCTAGAGTTTAGAAAAATAAACAAAAAAAAAAACGTCAAACCTTTCAGAATTGTTAGCTATCTTCAATAGCCAGCACAGACAGTCTGTTTCACCGTCACATGACCGGCAATGTTAGTCAGTGTCTAACGTGCAATGTTGACCGCAGTCCTGAAGGGCGTTCCATACGGATACGCAGAACCTGAGTGTGCTAATCATTTGAGTAGCGTGGATTGTTGCGCTAGTTGGTTCACGTACATAATTTAAAAAAACTTTGCGCTAAAAGACGGGACAAAAGGAGAGAACGTCGGTGTCGTTCTCTCCTCTCTTCCGTCCTTCAGGGCTAAGTTATTTAATTATGGGCCAAGCAAGCTGTGCAGCTTTTTTGTAGTGCATAAAAATATCATAATTTCCAAGGGGGGGCAGCTGCCCCCCCTTGCCCCCCCTTCCGGACGCCCATGGCTGAAATACGCACGTGGAGGCCGCAAGCGGTCAGCAAAAATTGGTGATTTTGAAACCGAAATCGACAAGAGCGCAGCCATTGAAGTGACGTCGCAGCCGTCCAGCAAGTGGCCGGACTGTAAGCAGCTGGGGAGCAAACCTGTGTGCAAGCTCTACGCGCGTACGCGGCAGCAAATGGTTGAAGAATTCGCAGCAGAGCTCAACCGGTTTTCCAGCTGCGTGGCTGGCAGTGGAGCTTTTTTAAATGCTTCTGACTGATTAATGAGGCGTTTCACGGGGCTACCACTCGTGTGCCAGCTGACTTGGTGCTACTTACTACACATTAAAAATAAATTTGGTCGAGGAGAAATTTGAGTGCAGTTGGCCTTTAATTAAGTGCATGAATGCAGTGAATGAATGTCCTGCATAATACCTGGCCGTGTAGAATGGAGTCACTCTTATTTTTAGTTAATATCATTGGAGCTTTCCCATCGCCATGGAAGAATGTACTGATTACTCTGAGGCTATTTCTTCCCGCAAATCCAATCAGTGTGTCACATCGGATATTCCGCCCGTCTATGTTGCTCTCACCTTTTGCCTTATCATCGGTGTCATAGATCGTGCTTAGCCCTTGTACATTGCTGATTTGACATCCTCATAGAAACTGTCAATGGCGCACGTACAAAAATAAAGGTGTATGCATCTTAAACCACTGTCTGGATAGTGCAATTGAAGCTGGGGGAGGGCAGCAGAAGTGGGGGCACACAGCTTGTAAAGCCCTCTCTGTGACTTGGTCAATCTAGTTTGCTTGCATGGAGTTGTTTGTGTGTAGATGGTCAGTTTTGCTGTTCTTGCTTTGCAGTTCAGCTGAATGAAATGACAGCACCCAGCCGTCCTGTGAAGCAGTTCTCCTTGCCAACCTCCAGTCCAATTATTACACGACAAGACAGGTGAGTGACGCTTGAAAACATGGGCCTCAGGAAGCACGAATGTTTCTTTTGTTTCGGAGGACTGGCGAAAATGAGGGGCAGGGAGCGTGCCCAGCTTTAAAAACACCTTACTGGGCAGTAGAAAAACAATCCCCAATTGGCTAACTCTCTCTTGTTTTTGCACCTTGGCACACATTTGAGGGCAGGGCCACAGGGTTACTGTATGGTGCACGCTTGCTTCTGCCTGCTCAATTTAGCCAATTTTCGTGGGCTGGTGGTGACTAGCAGACGAAATGCATCAAATAGTTCATCAAATGCATCAAATAGCATAAAAACTTGCAAGCACCAGGGGCCAGCTTTTGGGTTTTATCCGGGCTTCGCTTTTGGCACGTGATGCTCCCTCCTAGTCTTTCTCGTTCCATACTTGGAGGCAGGGTATGGCTGTAAGTGAAGCCACTTCTGCCGCACCTTTTTGCCATACATGGTGGATTCCAGGGGCCTCTCTAAGTATTCTTTCCTCCGTGGCTGTGGCCAGCAGATGTAGAAATTGTGTCGGTTACATTCGAGTCGGCTTTTTAATTGAGGGATTTGACTTCTCGCAGTGCAGCGCACCATACAGGTGATACCATTTTGTCCAAACCTACATGTGTTGGTTAATACAGGCCATACAGGCCCAGGGTCTTCGTACATGTCTCGGTCTCCCGCGTTGCGCCTCAACTGTGGCCACAATTTGCGTTGCAAGGGATCACCCGATCACAACCCACATGACAGTGGAGACACTGAGGGCACACATTAGGCAACTCACCCGGTTGCCCCATCACCACCTTGCATCCCTGCCTTCAACACGACCGCAGGCATCTTTTTGTAAGGTGGTTGCCGCTCACAGTGGGAGCTTGCCATCGAGCTATACACCTCCGTCTCGGCCCTCGTCGCCACTTTGGTGTCTGTCACAGCCACAACTGCACTTAAACATCCCGGGAATAAAAAAGAAAGCGGACCTTCCACCTAGCGGTCTTCAACAGCTATCCCTACTCTTTCTACATGAGGCATACAGAGACCGGGTCCATGTCTACACGGATGGGTCGGTCACCACGTCCAGTTCTGCCGGCGCTGTTATGATACCACAGAAGTCTACCGAAATTCATTTTAAGCTTTCAAACTCGACGACGTCAACCGCTTCTGAATTGGCAGCTATTCGGGAGGCCCTTCTATTCATCCAGCGGGAATCGCCAGAAAAATGGGTTGTGCTATGCGACTCAAGGTCCGCTCTTCAGTGCATCCAATCTGCCCTCCGCCGCGGCCCATACGAACAACTTGTGGCTGAAATCCGGTGCTTATATGACACATTAGTCAGGCATAGACATGATATCGTTTTCCAGTGGCTCCCAAGCCACTGCGGCATTACTGGGAACGAACAGGCGGATAGAGCGGCTCATGGCGCCCACACAAGTGCAAGATTGACCCGCATCCCTCTATCACGCACTGATGCAGCAAGGTCGCTGCGGTCCATTTCCCGGGAAGTCACTCTCGCTAAGTGGAATACACCCGAGTTCTCCCACGCTCGTCTTTACTCGCTCGACCCAGATTTGCAGCGCCACCTACCTAATAACGTGCCACGCTCGGACGTCACCTTACTTTGTCGCCTGTGGCTAGGTGTTGCCTTCACCGGTGCTTACTCCTACACCATTGGAATGGCCAACAGCCCTGCTTGTGATGCGTGCGCCACCGACGAGACGATTGAACACCTTCTGTGCCATTGTGACCGCTTCATAACGCCGAGGCAACAGCTCTCCACCACACTTCGCCGACTCGACGACCTCCCCTTTACAGCGCAGACAATTTTGTGCCATAGGCGTTGTCCGACACAGGCCGAAAAGGCTATAAAAGCCCTACTGCTCTTTTTGAAGGACACGGGCCTGTCTGAACGATTGTAGGGACATTACTATAGTGCAGTGCCCTTAGTTCGCCCATTTTATCAGGGGACCGTATTAGTTTTGTTCATTTTCTGGTTGTGTGCGTTGTTTGTACCGCCTTTATAGTTGCCTGGTCACGCCTTGTGTTTTTTCTACTTTTCTTTCTCTCATTTTCTCCTTTAATATGTACCGCTGTCCTTTCTTTCCCTTTCATTTCCTGTATCCCCTCCCCCCTGAGTAGGGTAGCCAACCGGACAGTATTCTGGTTAACCTCCCTGCCTTTCCTGTACTATTCCTTCCTTCCAAACCTACACCATAATTTTAAGGCATGCCTGCTGCTCTGAACTGGGTTTGCCCATCTGTGGATACATTGCCTGGCTTACTGTTTAAATTGACTAGGCAGGAGTAAAGTGCCTGGTGGAGGAGACGGAGAGGAAAGAGGAGCACTGTGCTGCGACTGAGTGGGGCATGAGGTCAGGCATTGTGTGGCGTGTGCTGCAGTGGCGGGGACTCTGAGAGCAAGCTGAAAGAGATCCTGAAGGCGGGCAACGTGCTGACCATTGGCGGCCAGCAGTACCGGGTAGACATGACTGACCTGGAGAAGCTTGGCGACTTGGGCTCGGGCACGTGCGGCCACGTGGTCAAGATGCGCCATCGACCTACAGGCAAGGTGCTGGCCGTCAAGCAGATGCGCCGCTCTGGGAACCGTGAAGAGAACAAGCGCATCACCATGGATCTCGAGGTGAGGACCTGTGGTGGGGATCAGTGCCTCGTGAATGGATCCCGTTGTTGCAGAATTTCGCTTACAGCTGGCGTAACACTTAACATTTTGGATTTGTTGAATATACCGTATTATGCGGAATAGAGGTCGATCCCCTTACCTTGTAGCCGAAAAGTGCACAAAAAAATGATTTGGTACACAACATCGTTTTATTAAGCCCATAACTCGTTTCGTCTCAGATTACTTGTTACGGCTGTCTGAAATGTTGTCGGACACCTGCTCCTCGCTGGCTGTCGCCCGCACGTGCAAGTCGTACTCGGTGCAGTCCCCGGAATTGCTTATGCAGCACTCCTTAATTAAACACAAGACCATGTCATCGTGAAGCGAGCGCAAAGCACGGGGCACTGGTGTGGAGACCGTAGCGAGAGCCAGTGTGTGCAGGCGGCCAGAAAGCATCTTGGGGTATTCATTCGTAGAGATGTCGCACGACGCTCGCGGACAAAAGTTGACTCTTAGTACAGCAGCACAGGTGCACAGAGCAGCGCCCATGCTACGAGGTCTTCCGAGCGTTGCATACTGAGAGCTGCCCCTTCAGCTAAGCCATTAGCGACACTTCTTTTGGTGATACCGAACTGGCGCAAGGCGGACACGTCGTTGGCTTTGGAAAACCCCCAAATTTTCTTTTAAAGGGGCCCTGAAAGGCATTTTGAGCACACTAAATGAACTAGCGCAATCGCTAGATTGGGTCGCCAACGTCACCTGTGCCAAGTATTACTCTTTTACGCGCAGCGGAAAGCTCACACTTTTGTTGCAAAGTTTGTCGCTTTTTTCTCACCCTTTCCTTCGTGTTTTTGGACGCCGCCATCTTCACATGTCTACATCATCGATTCCCAGATGTTCGTCATGAGCTAGACATCCTGCTATTGGGCGGCTTTTTCACGCACTTCCGGCAAAGAGATGAGTCGTCTGCTCAGCGTCGGCTCGCCGGCTGATTGCCAGCGGAGTGCTTTGACATTTTACGACAAACGAAACAAGTGTAAACAAACGCTTAACCGTTTGTATTGAATGCAACACGCCATAACACGACGTGGATTTTATCTTACGTGAGTACGTACCATAAAGAAAGTCCCGTGGCACTTCTTTGGTGCAATCGCAGAGACGCCCTGAGCCGAATGCCCGGGTTTGACGCGTACATTTTATTCACTTCAAAAAATCCAGAGATGCGTTTCGAACGAACGCAACGTCACAACATGCGTTGCAAGTCTGAACCGCGATGACAGACGATGAGTTGCCTCCTCCTGCCCGTCGTAAATACGGCACTCACCTCACACCCGGTTTGCGGGGACGAGCAGCAATCACAACTCTGGCGCGCAAGCGAGAAGGCTTTTAGCCAGGCACACTGCACATACCCCATGCAGGTTGAGTGGTACGTCGTTCGAGAAAGATAATCCAGACCATGGGAAGCACTATACCCGCGAAGTACAATGTCGCATTTCATCGCGAAACGAACGCGTCCACAACACACAGGAGGCGATGCACACACACACACACAGCTTCGGTCGCTGCATTGGCTTAGCTGCAAGCTTCGTTCGGCAATCAGCGATGCTACGACGATACAGAGCTGCGTGAGGACGACGTGCTAACCACTTCACGTATTTAAAAACACAGGGGCAAAGAACTAGGTTCATCGGAAGCAAAAAATCTTTCCTCCATTATAGTGCCTGAAATATACTGGCTAGTGTGCGAGGGCGGGCTCCAGGCGGGCGCCGGGAGCGATGTACGCGGCCGTCTGCCGCTTGGGGCGCTGCCGTGCGGGAGTGTGCGCGTTCATCCGGCCCGAGCAGATCGCGCGGTTACCTCCGAGCTGCGTAGCAGACGGCAGCGGCAGAACTTTCCATTCCCGCTTGCGACGAAAGCGGCGAAAGCGAGCGAAAGCGACGGGAATTCTGTCGCTCAACCAAAATTTGTCCCGACCATTCGACAAAAACGATCGTCGCGCGACAACGCGACGGAATTCCTGCCGCTCTCACTCGCTTTCGTCGCAAGTGCGAACGGGCCTTTATGCGCAATCTCCGCCCCACATAAAACAAGCTCTTGCTTGTCGCCTGAGCATACGGTTGATATCTGACTACGTTACACTGTGCTTGCCAGTGTATTTAAACGATGTCACTAGGTTTGAAACGTACGCGCTCGGCGTGCAGCTTTGTAAACGCAAGCGGTTTCACATACGCACGCTATTTTGCTGCTAATAGAGTTTTAGTACAGCGTTTGTGGCCTTTGCATACGCTAAACGCTAAATTTTTGCGTCCCGCTACGTGACACCGCGATGGGAGTTTTAGTAGAGCGTCTCATCAGTTTTGCGTAGCGACACACTAATGCATACGGCGCCATCTGTCAAATGTTTTCCGAAATGTCTCGCCGGCTGATCTGCTAGCGGAGTGCCGGAGTGTTTGGACATTTTACGACTATCCAAACAAGTGCAAACAAACGCTTTCCCGTCAGTGTTGAATGCAACACATGGGTGCAGCTTGTCAGAACACGGGTTCTCGCTGATCGAGTGCAGCGTTGGTTTGCTCTTCGCCTTCACGTTCATCGCCGCTGATAAAGCGATCCGATCCGGCGCGTTTTGTGCACGGGTTCTGTGTCGGTTGAAAATGTCTTTTTTCACATGCCGCCGGTAGTAGGAATTACAACCACCGCAAAATAACACCCGGCACCAGCGGGGCCACATCTGAGACCGCGCTTTTTGGATAAACAGTGCGCGGTGCACCAAAGGGAACGAGCGCACGATTCTCCCCACGCGGCTGCGAGTTCGCCGCCGATACCAACTGCAGCCCTGCAGCTACGTACACCGCGAAAGGGCAAGGCCAGGCCGCACACATGCGGCCAGGTCATTCGTTCGCTTTTCCAGCCTGTCTCCATGGTGTCTACAGAGATGAAAAAGCCGAAAGAGCTGGCCCGTAGCAGACGGCAGTCTGTGGGAGCGCAATAGCGGAAGTACGTCACCGCTGAGGAGCGGAGCATCATGGGAGGGGAGGCCAACAGCGAAGAAACAGTTGAAAGGAGGAGGAAATACGGCGCGACGATAATGCGCGGTTTTTGATTTACGATTTCTCAGCTAATACTCATCGCTTTAACAAAATTCTTGCAGGAGGAGATTGCTAATACATTGCTTTATTTGGTTACATGTACATCCATGCATCGGCAGAAGGCATTTCAGGACCCCTTTAAATGCTGCTGTGAACTGGCACCAAGTGCCTAAATTCATTTTGAGCAAGAAGAAAATAGCACATACACATTTGCTGACAGCAAGAGAAGCAACAAAACAAAGGTAGCGTCACGTCCGATTGATGGTGGTTGCGATGGTGCCTTTGGGGTTTGGATGACCTCAATGGGCTGACCGGTCGCCAGATGACAACTAGGATTTTGCCAGTGACCGCTATTAGGTCGAGGGGTGACTTTTCGGCAAATTTTTCGGTAAAAAATCTCGACTATATTCCGCTTTAAATGGTAATCGTCAAATGGTGGCATTACTATTCAATGAGAGTGAAGTGCAACTGCCTGCATGTGCGTCATCCTGTGCGCTAAAATTTGCAGGAGCCACGTGCCCTTATTTTACCTCGAGATTATTTGCATGATTGGGGTTATAGTTTCGTCTTTCGTGTTCCAGTGGTAGCCTGTGGCATTGGTTAGCATTCAGAGGGGTCTTTTTTTCCGAGTATGGTGGCCTGTCACACCCCTCACCTTGCATTTTTTTTGGTTTCACTGACGTCTTGGGCACTCCTGAACCCTGGGCGAAGGCCACACTGCCTACTAGGCCGTCATCTCCCCTCGTCTTGGTGGAGCAAGAAGCACTTGCTCTGCCAGCGCTCACCCGTACCCTTTGGGGCCCCTCCCCTTGCGGATGCGCAGGTGGTGCTGCGGTGCCGCGACTGCCCACACATCGTGCAGTGCCTGGGCTACCTGATGACCGAGGGGGAGGTGTGGATCTGCATGGAGCTCATGGCCACCTGCCTGGACAAGCTGCTCAGGCGCCTGCGGCCCCGCGCCCTGCCCGAGGACATCCTGGGAAAGACGGCCCTGGGCGTGCTGCGCGCCCTCCACTACCTCAAGGTAGTCCCACCTCCTCGTTCGTGCTGCTGCTGCTGCTGCTCGGGCAGCGCTTCCTTGCCTCTCTGTGTGGGGCTCTGTCCATGTGCAGTACATCGCTGGGGGTAATTCCTAACTAAAGTAGCCGGTAGCCAACTAAAGTTCTAACTTGGGCTGGTTGGTTCTGCATAATATGACGAAAAACAGCGCTTCAATGAGCACCAAGAAAGAAGTATACAAACGCGAGTGCTGCTTACCGTATAATGCAGAATATAGGTCGACCCCCTTACCTTGTAGCCGAAAAATGCAAAAAAAAATAATTAGGTACCAACCATTGTTTTATTGAGACTATAATTTGTTTCGTCTCAGATTACTCATTTAAAACTGTCTGAAGTATCATCGGACGACTGCTTCTGGCTCGCTGTCGCCCACACAGCAGGTCGTCCTCGGTGCAGTCCAGGGAATTGCTTATGCAGCACTTAAACACTCGCAAGACCATGTCATCGTGAAGCGAGCGCAAAGCATGGGACACTCGTGTGCAGACCGTAGCGATAGCCAGTCTGTGCAGGCGGTCAGCAAACATCTTGGGGTATCCATTCGTATAGACATTGCACGACGCTAGCGGACAAAATTTGCCCCTTTGTACAGCAGCACAGGTGCACAGAGCTGCGCCCATGAAATGAGGTCTTTCGAGCGTTGCATACCGAGAGCGGCCCCTTCAGCTAACGCTGCTAGCAACACTTCTTTTGGTGATACCGAACTGTCGCAAGGCGGACCTGTCATTGGCCTTGGAAGACCCCTAACTTTTCTTGTAAATGCTGCTGTGAACTGGCACCAAGTGCCTAAACTCATTTTGAGCAAGAAGAAAATAGCACGCACACATTCGCCGACAGCGAGAGAAGCAACAAAACAAAGATGGCGTCGCGTCCGACTGATGGTGGTGGCGATGGTGCCTTTGGGGTTTGGATGGGCTCGATGGGCTGCCCGGTCGCCAGATGACAACTGCCAGTGACTGCAATATAGGTCGAGGGGTGACTTTTCGGCAAATTTTTCTGTAAAAAATCTCGACCTATATTCCGCATTATACGGTAGTTCTTTCTTGATCCGATACAAGAACTTAAGCGCTGTTTTTCGTCATAGTATAAGTAGCTATGGCCTGATACCTAGCGTGATTACCGTATGATGACCACCTAACAGTCTGCCAGACTTAGCGGGTGCGCCACAGCTCCTGTTGGTCACCGTCGGACTGCTTGTCTCCCAACGGTGTGGCCAATTGGGGCTCTTGTGCTTGTGTGTGTGTGCTTGTCGGCATGTTGTTGCATGTATAAGCTGCACATTTTTTAGTTGGCTATTCACACCCATTTACCGTATAAACTCGTTTAAGGGCCGCAGTTTCCCCCCCCCCCCCAAAAAAAATTGCTGCTATAATTTTGGGGTGTGTGGCTCGTACACGAATAATTCTTTTCCCCCATTTAAAAATGAGTCAGGCAGTGGTTGCATGCATGGCATTTATTTTGGTGGCACCTTACTCATCGTTATCATCACTGTCGGTGTCTTCAGAGCTGGAGGCTGACTGCTCCATTCCTTTGGGAGCACCCTCTTCAAACACGAGGTCCTCCTCAGTGCTGTCAAGGTTATTCGAAATCCCGGTCACCTTGAAGCTTTTCAATACCATGTCAAAGGATACCAAGTCCCATGCACCTGCAATCGATTGGGCAAGAGTTGCCAGCGGTGCCCTCTTCAGCCTTGCAATCAAGAGTTTTTTCGTGCTGTGCACGCATGCATTGCATGCGTGCATGCGGCCAACACAGACGGTTGGCCGACGGTTGGTGTCGGCACGGCGTGACATTGCCGCCAACAGCTCGCCGCCACGGTGTTGGCCGACTAAATTGTCCGACGGTCGAGCTAGTGTGACCGCGCCCTAATACAAGGACAACTTTTTTTTTTTAATTATTAGGCCGAAGAGGCGGGTGCGGCCCTTACTCAAGATTATATGGTACCTTTATTTTTGGTGACAGTTCTATGCCTCTATGACAGCTAATTACAACCTTATAAGGGTGTTGGGGGTGTTGTACTTCTCTTTACCCGGTTGTTGTGATAGGGAAATCGTGTGGAAAAGGCACAGCCTGTGCGTGTCAGCGCGTTTCTAATGTGGGTTGCATCAGTCGGCTAAGAAACAATCTCGGTTGCCAGTTAGAGTTGCCGCCTGTCCAGTTTTTGACCGGCCTGACTGGGTTTTTTAGACACCAGACCGGCTGCCGGGCTGTACTTGAAACCGGCCATCATTGGCCGGTTTTTGGGGCCATCATGCTGGGATTATTCTTTTTTGGCATTTTATAAGCGTCGATTCAGCAACTGCAACGATAAATATGTGGCAACAAGCTGCGCGAAGACACGAGAGCAGAAAAATCATGTGGGCGAGGGCACTCCTCGAGATGGAGGGGGACCAAGGGTAGGAACTACACAACAAAATGCCACCGCCGCGGCATTTGTTCACTTGGAAAATATTATCTCTGTGCTTTAAAACGACTTTGCGTGACAAGGTTGTGTCTCAAAGGGCAGTATCGTAAAGGGGAAAAAAAAAACCAATGCGTCTTTTTTTCAGCACAAATTCAACCTTCTAATACCTCTTCCCCCCCCCCAATGGGTCGGTTTTTTTGTCCAGGGAAAGGTGGCAACCCTATTGCCAGCACTCAATAGTTCTGGCAAAAAGCAGCCATGTTTGTAGTTGATTCAGAGGTTTATGGGCACAACGAAAAGCTTGTGTGTACTTCCCCTCTTTGTCTTTTGCTATTGTTTTTTTTCTCCCATTCTTGAAGCAAAGAGCCAAGATCAGTGTGGATGAGGTGGCCAAAATAGCCCGGCCTACTTTTGGTGCCTACGTGGTTGGGGTCCTTGTGCCAACGCATGTGTCCGATGCAGGAAAGCCACGACCTGATCCACCGTGACGTGAAGCCGTCCAACGTGCTGCTCGACAGGCAGGGCCGGGTTCGCCTGTGTGATTTCGGCATCAGTGGCCGCCTGGTGGACTCCAAGGCGCGTACACGGTCGGCTGGCTGTGCAGCATACATGGCCGTGAGTGTCCCTGGCAGCTCGAGGGGGGCTCGGGTACACTCCGCGCATGCCTCGCTGGGTGTTGGGCTTGCAGGGGTGAGACAGCTGCGCATATTGCGCCTTTCTGATACAATTCCATTTTCTTGCGCCAAGCTGCTCCAAAAGCACGAAAAGAGCGAAAATTGCGCCAAACTGCTCCAGAAGAGCCTCAACGGCACGGATTTTGATGCTCATGTCAGTTTCGGCGGGGACGAAAGCCTCCCACATTCCAGTCACCGCTTTTATCGTCGGTCAATCGCAAACACAGAAATGGCACAAATAGAAAGACTGATACGAAGCAAGTGATAGCTTCTAAAACTCTATTCGCTTTCCGTCCGGGTTCGCTGAAACGGCCTTCTCGATTAGGCATCGCTGTGGCAACATACATGGCCGCCGCCTGATCTGGTTACTACCAACGCGCACAGTGCGTATCGCCGATATTTTCCCTGGTTTATTTTACGCTATCAGCTGGGTTCCAGTCTATTCATTCTATCTGTTGTGGCTCTGAACAGTGACGTTAACGCGGGGATATGGTTTGAGATTGGTGCCAGATTACGGGAAGTTGCGCGGTTCGAAAAAAAGTTCATTGAAGTGTCGGGCCTACGACTTCGGCGTGGTTTGTCCTTGAGTGCGAAACGCGGTGCGTGCGTCTATAATCGGGTTCGTGAAGTGAATTTTGTGGCTGGTTGTGCTGTTGTAAAATGCTGAGGTGTTGCTTTGCTTCAAAGCGCGATCGTGAGCTTCGAGGATGGAACGGTCGACACGAAAGTTGCGGGCTGTGCTGCGGCGCCGCGACCTGTTCAGGCAGCGCCCAATAGCTGCAGGACTACACGGTTGCCATATAGCACGCGACTATAACACTTGATGTATGCAAAGTGAAATTTAAGGCCAAAATCTGGGTGGCTAAACAATAACGCTACTCAAATGACCATAGGGTGAACCTGCGCCCCGGGGACTGAAACGGGTAGGCTGGTTGGGCTATGCGACCGTTAGCTCGAAGCTGCTCAACTGTTTCCGTGACTACAGTCGTTTGTACAACGCAGCCTGGGATTACAAAAATAATAACTTTAGCATTAAAACAGCAAAAAAAACGCCACAATTGCGGAGCCCTTTATTTTGATAAGAGTTTTAGCAGTCCGTCTGTTCCGTCGTGTACGTAGTTACCGTGCTCACCGGGACTCGTCTGGGCACTTGGGCATTCGTAGTCGTAGGGGGATTAGTTCCGCAGACCTGCCTTCGCCTTGTCCGCGCCTCCTCGCACTTCCGCGTGCGCAGACCGGTCCGGTCAACCCAGTAACAAAGTAACCAACAGAACAGACGGACTGCTAAAACTCTCTAATGTTATCGGCAGTTTTGTTGTCAGTGTTGCCTGCAGGCGCAACACAATATCACCAGTTAGGAAAAAGGTAGTGCAGTTAGTACTTTGTGAGACTCTTTCAGGTAAGGCTGTTTCAGGTAACTCTTTCAGTTAAGGCTGTTTGAGTGTTCTGTGTATTCAAAACTGATTGAAATGTGCACTTGACCCTGCAAATTGCTGAAATAATGATTTTTTAAGCTCACAAGACGATGTATTAAATGCCCCTAACTGCTCCAAATCAAGATTCTTCTGCTCCAAAATCGAAATTTTGCTGCTCCGAAAACTGCTCCCAAATCTGTTTGGGCTGTCTCACCCCTGGGCTTGGCAAGGCCATACGCTACCCACCGCATGATCATTGGCAATTGTTGCATCCCCGCAAATCATGCATCCGAGCTAGATGGGAAGAATTAATGTGCAAATTGAACTCGTCATTAACACCTTCGTGACCGTGGAAAAATCTGTTATTTTTGGGTAGTCCAGGAAATATTTTTTCCCTGCCACAGAAAATGATTGATGCTAAAGTGTAAGGTATGAAATGATAGAGGAAGGATAGAGCTTTCCAACAGTAATAATTTCAAACAACAGATTTATCAGTAACAAATACAAAACAAAATTTATGAAAACATCAATGCTACTGCACAGGGTACACATAAAACAATTGCAATACAGTTAAACCTCGATATAACGAAGTTGACGAAAATTCGCAATTTTTCGTTACGTCCTTGTTTTCGTTACATGCAGGTTTCGAGTTAAGGTTCGCATGAATGACACAGAAACAAAACCAAGATGTTAGACATCAGTGACCGTGAACTCCCGCTTCAAGGATTTATTCCGCAGTGAAAAAGTGCGTGATTTGTGCCTGCTGCTGTCCCATGAGCTTAGTCACTACATGGCACTCCAAAGAAACAAGGTCACGCGTACCCCCGTATTCACAAACAACTACGTATTACTTTTGACTTTTGACACTTTTCGGTGCCTTAGCCCGTTTCAAGGACTCAACTTATGATGAAAGAGCGGCTTTTCGCTAACTTGATGATCTTTTCTGCACTCAAAATTGTTGAGAAGGTGCTAGCTAGGATATTGTAGTGGGCGGCGGCGTTTTTCTTCCTCGTCGGCGGAGACGGCATTTAAAATTGCGAGCTTGTCTTGAAAAGACAATTTTTTATTTTGTTTTCTGGAAGCAGACTCATCACCGACGTACCGGCATCACAGATATCAGTGGAGACTCACGCAAATACGTCAACAGACAGGCCTAGCATCTAACCGATACCGCACTGACACTGGAAACGTGCAGTATTTTGCGGTGCGGGTGAAGTTCGCTAAGTTAGTGTTTTTTTTTTTTTGGCGATTTTTCAGAAAATGTGCAAAAAAT
The DNA here is from genome assembly GCA_013339765.2 of Haemaphysalis longicornis. Lineage (NCBI taxonomy): Eukaryota > Metazoa > Arthropoda > Arachnida > Ixodida > Ixodidae > Haemaphysalis > Haemaphysalis longicornis. Next base: position 113,477,583 of record CM023448.1, on the reverse strand, counting down.
AATGGCTCATAAGCATGCCGAATTCGTTACATCAAGGTATACCGTCGCAACGCCTTTGTTACATAAAGGTGGCAAACACATGGGTTTCAATGGGGCTGGTGATGGGGAATTGAAAAACTTCGTCAACCCAGAAATTCGTTACACAGAGGTTCGTTACATCCAGGTTTAACTATGTACACTTTGAATACAAGGTCTTTGTGATATAAGCTCTGTAAGTACAAAAGTTATGTACATGCATACAAAATTATAAGCACTAGTGCCTATCATGCCACCGTGCAAAGCAGTTTCTCGATGCGGTGCAACAAAGTTTGGCTCCACTCACTGTGCAGCCGGCACCAAGTGATCCCGCACGAACAAAGTCGACACCCTTCAGATAAGAGCTGTGACCCTTAGAACAGGCCACATATGTTTACATCAATGCGCGGCAGCAATAAAACGGCCCGAGGAGAAAGAGAAAGTTATCGGCGGATACCTGTTGATGTTCCGGGGTGGTTTGATGCACTTTCACCGTCCGTACTGAAGTCTGATGAATGGAAGTTGTCTTTCGTATCTGTGCTGCTACTGTCATCTAGAGATTACAGCTCAGATTCATCGGAATCCATCGAAATTCGCCATTCCGTGGGGCATCGGTGAGCGGCATTGACGCCGTACCCAAAACCACGTGCGCCTGTTTCATCATCAAAGTGAAACTGATGAAACACTTCCACCTTTACCCTTTGGATGGCGTTAGCTGTCAAGGAGCGCTCGGAGAGGGCCAAAATTTGAATTTCTATTCATCGATAACATGCTATCGATGGGAATAGGCGCGGTCACGAAAGTGTTAAGGCACTTCATCAAATTATCATTGTGACACTTTGCTTGCGTAGTTTTTCTCCCTTTCCCTTTCCCCGCAGGCCTAATGGCGAATTTCTGTGCTTAGTTTGTTACGATTGAATTTGATTGTAAGTTCGGAGTATTGCCTTTATGAAGACATGTGGGTGGTAAGCTTTTTCTTTTAATGAGCAAAGGGGGGCTCTAAGTATGAAAATGCAGTTAACTTACCACAATTCTGGCCACCCACCCCTATCATAGGGAAACATTTGGATCATCTTACTTACGTATTTGATTCTTGCTCTTTCAGCCTGAACGTATCGACCCACCCGACCCAACGAAGCCTGATTATGACATTCGGGCTGATGTGTGGAGCTTAGGCATTTCCATGGTAAGGATGGCGTAAAATGGGGAGTTGCTCATGGGCCAATTGGAGGGAGGGACAGGGGCATCACGGATTGCCTTTGGTGCCACACAGGTGGAGCTTGCCACTGGCCAGTTTCCGTACCAGGACTGCAAGACAGACTTCGAAGTGCTGAGCCGAGTTCTTCAGGATGAACCGCCTTCGCTACCAGACGACGGCACCTTCTCGCCGGAATTCTGTTCTTTCGTCAGGCAGTGGTAAGCCCGTGTTGTTGGCAGCCGATTTTATCGTGGCATCTATTGCGCTGCTGCTGCCGCAGGTACGAAGGCAGCTTTGATTCATGAGGAAGATGGTTTGAAGCCCTTTTCCCCGTGCAAACATGCACTCTTAATCAGCTTCTTGTGGCAGCCTAAATACGCAGTTGTGTTCTTTATCATCGTAGAATGTGATGGATGATGCTTAGCTCCAAACAAGAGGTTAGTTCACTCAAACATGTGCAAGTCACGAGCTCTGGTGGCGGTGATGATGACGACAATAGACCGTAGTGTGTGTGTGTGTGTGTGCAGTGACTTATGACTTCCTCACAAACGTGTGTGTGGAAGGGTACGGGACAGAGAAAGCCACCCACTGAAACGAAGTGTGGGATCAGTATGATGAGGGGAGTAAAATGGCACTTTGCTGTCCCTGGTGAGGGTTGGGACCACGACCTTCTACCCTTCACCAGGGACAGCCGAGCGTTTCCATGTGTGTGAATGCACCAATCACCTGTTACCCCGTATCATGGGTTGTGTGTGTACTTCAGTGATGTGATAGCTGCGCCAATTGCGCCTAACTGCACCAAGAGGTAAATCCTGCTACATCCTGCTACAAGGACTCTGATTTCAAGGAATCTGCGCCAATCTTGCACCAAAGCTTCATTTCGCCAGGCTTCCTCGATGTGGCGTGCTGTTTATGCCACGAGCATTGAAGAGGAGGGAATCTTGGAGTGTTTTCTGCTCGCAAAAACGCGCCACGCACGCCAGAGGCGCGCTGACGCTGCCGTAGAACGCCCGCACGCTGCGCGCACCACGGCTGGCGGCGGCAACATGGCGGCGGCTTCAGCCGTGAAGTGGTGTGGGGATCTCGAGTGACTGCGTCTAGCAGCTCTCTAAAATGCTGCTTAAGGCACACACGAAATTGCTTGTGCGGTAAAGGAGCTTTGGAATGGGGGCGAAAACAGTACTATAAACCATCATCCGCGCCGCTAGTGAAAGCGCCCATGCAATATCTGCCGGGGTAGTAAGCCTAAACATCTCTGTCTGAGCCAGCTGGCTGTCTCGAGCGCTTCGAAACTTCCGCCATGTGGCGCATGCCTCCCCATTGGGGCAAGTCGGTAAGCTCCTTCCACTGTCGCGCGCGTCGCGCGTCAGTTTCTGACCGAAGTAGAAGGTGCCGCGGGCGCGATAACGCCGATGTGGGCGTGAAAATATCGCACTCGCAACGCCGACGCGCACGAATCGCGCATAAAAACGCGCCAAGCGGTTCATGCTTTACTATCTGCTTTACAATAAAGCTTGGCGAGTTAGCACAGGACCGGGATAATTGGAGATTAATAGGAGAGGCCTTTGCCCTGCAGTGGACCTAGATAGACTGGTGGTGATGATGATTAAAGCTTGGCAGGAGTTCGTGTGACTAACTCCGAGGGGTCGAGATGGCGAGGGCATTGCAAGGGTATCTAGCGGGAAAGGGAAAAGGGCGAAAGTTCAAGGTAGCTTAATTTGGGACCGGTTGTAAGCCGTTTCATTGAACAGTTTTGAGCTTCGAAGAAAGTGATCTTGCCTGATTCAACATGTCGTTCAGGAGGAACGCTACAGGAGCACTTCAGGAAAGCATTTTATGATAAAACTTTTTTTGCTAAGCTACTCTTTGTGAAAGTGTGATCGACGTTTTCACTGATTTTTTTGTCTTTGTTTCAAATAAGTTAGCCGTTGGTCCACCTACTCAATGATCATCATAGGTGACCCTCTTTCACAAGCTGGGTGGGGGCTTCATGAAGCTGGAGTCTTACCACTCAAAAAAGCCAGAGAGTTGCCGTTGTTGCAAACCTAGTCCCCTGCAAATTGGAAAGCAAGTGTAGAAGTCAGAGAGGACATGTAGCATGCGATTTCGTCTTGGGAACCCGGAGAGAAACAGACATTTAGGCTGGGCACTAGAAGCTTTTGCATAAAATGCACTCAGTACATTGTCGCGTGGCACTGTGTTTCGTTCATTATGGTTTTACGAGACGTTCTGTCGCCTACTGATTGGAATGCTACCCTGATAGTCAGTTCTTTCATCATCTGTTGGCTCATGCAGTGAATGCATGTACACACTCACATGAACTCTTTCGGTGCTTGTCTTGAGGCATTTCATGGTCACTGTTAAAAGACATCTGTGCAGCAGAAACTCGTGTGCCCAGGATGCTGCTTTTGGGGCTCCTCTTGGTTGTTTTGTTCCCCTTCTAGCAATATTTCTCAAATCTTAAAGGAGTACTGACACGAAATTTCTCGCTTTCAGTTTTTATGCTGTAAAGAATACCTATTGGCCTAGTAATTACGAAAATCGAACGGAAAGCCGTCAGCCGCCAACACAGAATTAATTATAGCACGTTTATTGCAACCAATTTCAAATTTGGTCGCCGCGCGGGAAAATGGCCGTTCGAAGGCCAGCCTGCAAGCGGGAAGCCTTACGTCACGGTCTCACCCGTGACGTCAGGAACGTTTTTCTTTCCTCCATGCGTTCGCCGCATCGTCTGCTACGATTGCACATGGTCCGCGACTTGCCCGCGCAGTCGACATGTCTGAATCTTCAAACTCGGATGAGTCACTGCCACCCGACAGACAGAACAACTTTATTTGGCCAGGCGATTAGGCCGGCGATGTCTTTGCCGTCGTCCGTTTTTTAATATCACTGCGGCTCGAACCGGCGCAGACCGTGATAGCAACAGCTTGTCGCCACTCTTCTAATCAATCTGATCACGAAAAAGAAGCTCTACATGCGAGAAACTAGATGTTCGTGTGTTGAAAATTGTGCAAGGAGTTGTTATCAGCGTTGAATTTAAAAGTGGCGTTCAGATATTTGCCGCAATGTAAGCCTACGCTGGCCGGCAGCGGGGGTTCGGCGCGCCGACCCTGCACTGTCGGCACCACGGTGCGGCGAGCGGACGAAAGATGGCGCCACCTGCGCGCTAGAATCAAAACAGGCCGCGGCAGATGTCTTGGTCACCGATCGCAGAAACGGAAATTATTGCCAAAATAAAGCTTCGTATGCGAAAAAGGAGATTATAGTGTGGTGAAAAGTTGTTTAAGGGATGGTCATTCGCAGTTGTACAGATACCAGCGATCAAATAGTCGCCACGATACTAAGTTCCCAACACCCAAGGTGACCCGTGCAACCCCGAGCCCGCTGGCTTGGGCGACAGTTCTTGCGGCCGCCGGCGTGCACGAACTCCACGAAGTCCACGTTTAGCGCTGCATGTCGTCGCGTGGAAAATAATGCATCTTGGCGTCGTCGTCGATTTGCTCGGGCAGGCTTCCACGAGCAGTACTTCGCATACCGCGAGCTTGCCATAGCACAACTTGGGCGAGCTCGGCGACGCGCACCGGCGCGTCGCCGCGGTGCCCGTCGACATCGCGCACCACGCCGTTTTCGGCACCAGTGCCGAACACCATTCGCCGGCAACGAACTGAAGAGCAAAGACGTCGAACACGCAACGTTTACAAGCATTGCTCACACAGCTACGCCCACGTCTCCTGCCCAAACGAATACCACCGACAACAGCAGCGCAGGATATCGTTTCCGGTTCTGAAAACGACTACAGTAGAATCTCGATGATACGAATCTCGCGGGACCGCGAGAAATATTCGTATCATCCGAAATTCGTATGAACCAACACAGACCAAAAAATTGAGCGCTGAAAAAAGTTTTCGTTTATTTCTTTTCTTACTTTCGCGTGAACAAATCCGTGATTTTTTTCTGTTTTTTTTAAACCCCCACGTCACAAAGCAGTCCTTTCTGGAGCGCGTAACGCTTCGCCTAGATTCGCGCTTGTCTCCTCACTCCCGGTGTACAAACTCGCTACACGCCGCAACAGTCAAGCGTGAACCGCATGGTGCGTTTTTGCACGCGATTCGCACGCCTCGGCTTTGCGCGCGCTGTATTTTCAAGGCCGCATTGACGATTTCGCGCCCGCGGTATCTCCTACCTCGGTCAGAAAAAGACGCTGACGACTTGCGAAACGCTCGAGACAGCCCGCTGGCTCCGCCCGAGATGTTTAGGCTTAGCACTCCGGCATATATTTTATGGGCGCTTTCACTAGCGGCGCGGATGGTGTTTTATAGTACCGTTTTCGCCAACGTTATCAGCTCCTTTACTGCACAAGAAACTTCGTGTCTGCCTTGAGCGGCATTTTAAAGAGCTGCTAGAAGCAGTCGCTCAAGCGGCCGAAGTCACCGCCATGTTGCCGCCGCCGGCCGCGGCGCGCGCAGCGTGCGAGAGGTTTCGTCGCGGCGCGCATGGAGCGTGCGGGACGCGTTTTCGCGAGCAGAAAACAACAGCCCGGCCGTTTCTGGAGAAAAAAAGAGTGACAAATGGGGGGAGAGCCGTCACTTGCTTGTTCGGCAGTCGGGCGCCTCGCGGCTCGTTCGTATCATCCGCCGGGCCGCGCAGGTCCGTTCGTAACAGCCGAAATTTTTCCCATTGCAAACAATGCAATTTTGCCGGGACTTTTCAGAAATTCGTATCATCCCGAAATTCGTATCACCCAGAATCGTATCATCGAGATTCGACTGTATATGACGTCACCCTGAACCGGCCAGACACGTAGGCCAATGTTTCGTCACGCCGAAAGCGATTGCGCTAGTGCTGCCGATTTGTGGAAGCTCGCGGCCTGGACAATCAAAATCGATTTTAGATGTGATTCCGACCTCGGATCGCTGCACAAATTTCTGTGAGGAATCTGTACAAACTACTGAAGCCAATTATATCATTTTTTAGGTATCAAAATTTGGTGTCAGTACTCCTTTAATGCTCGTTCTCGCTGAAGTTTTTGGGGTGTAAGGACCGGAACAAAAATATTGCAAGCAGCTCATGGCCAACAGGTGCATCATATTGACGCATAGCCCAGCCAAAGCAAGGGGCCAGAATGGGCTTTTGGTGCCCAACTGAAGTCGCAAGCCTTTGTAACTTGGTGCTTGGGCAGAACTGGGGCATCTTCGCACTCTGTTTTACCGACTAGGCAAAGAAAAATTAACGTTCTTAATTTATGTTCCAGGACATCAGTAGCACCAGAGTCCTTCAATGCTTTACTGGTCACGAAACTTCGGCGCTCGTTTCATATAGGGACCGCGGGCGCCACTACAGGTGCCACCGCTGCACGAAGGGCATCCAGCCGCCGCGCGTGCGGCATATTGGCCACCTCTTGGCGTGTAAACGCTCGCTGCTTTTGGGTGTCTGCGCGCTGATTAAGTGTGCTTTTTTTTGTAGTAGTTAGCGATGAGTAGTCCTGTCATTGTGTGTATCACCTGCCTTCAATGGGGTTTTATTTTTCCAAGTATATTACCGCAGACTTCGGCCGGGAACGGCAACGGCTTCTGTGTCCTCTGGCACAAGCGCTGCGCCGTCGTGTTTAAGGATTTTTAAATTTCTATTGCTTCTTTTCTTAAATCAAAAGTTTTAAATACCACACATACGGTAGCTCCGTAGTCACGGACAGTTGCGGGCCTATCGATAAATCAATAAAAAAAACTGAAAGAAACCAAGTATGCGTCGTTCAGACTACGCTATTAATAAACCCATTGGTTGCTCTGGAATGCACAGAATGCTAAAAGAGCTAGTCGTTTCGATGAGTTGGTACATAATTGGGAACATCTAAAAACGCTGCAGAAACGCGAAGGATCAAAACACGAAGGGATATATGTTGCACCGTATGTCTTTCCGCTTCCATGCTTTGCAATCCCTGCAAAAAAAATGAAGCGAAAAAATAACAATAAAACTGATTTTATCACACGCAACAACAAAAATTTCAATATTACAACGGGAGACAAAAGAGCGTGGTCCAGAGTACAAAAATGTATTTTTTTGTGCTGCGATGTGCAGCACACGGAGGAAAAAGAATATTGCCACGTAGCCAAGAATGACACAAAGCTTTTCTGAACGAAGTTTATTAAAGCGACCTCCTGTTCCACAAAAACTAGAATGAAACACAAACGTCGAAGAAGCAGTCCGCAGTGTGACGTGCACAGAAGAACGTCAATAAAGTGAGTTGCACGGCGTTTGCTGTGCATGCATTACTCTCGGAACGAAAATTTAAAATCCATGGAAATAGGATCAAGAACATTGTCGAAGAAACAAAAAATCAAGTTAGTGACAAGGTGACACCCTTTACATATCAAACAATATTGCCCGGCGGGACGTACAACAAGAGCAAACGGGTGCTCCGGTTGAAACGCCAGATAAGAAAACCGGAAGCGGCCACGCGCGGTTACAAAACAAACAAAACGAACTCTAAGGGATAATTCGCGGAAATATAAAACGTGAAAGCACACGGACGTCCCAAAGCTTTTTTTACGTGCGAGCCTCAGCGCAAGGTAATACAAGTTTTCAAACAGGTAATGAAGCACCGCTACTACCTGACTGATCTGACAAAAATCCGGCTTTAACTCTTTCGCTACCTCAGAAAATTGACCAATTTTTAGGAGTCCAAGAAAACATTTTTTTTCCTGCTAAAAAATTGGTTAGGCACTAATTGCAGGCGCACAAAATGCAGATTATTTAACGGCCTTTCCAATAACACCAGTTTTTTAAAGGTTTTCATATATCATAGTTGTGAAAAAAAATATCAAAATCAAAATTTTTGTCAAGTTGTCGAAAAAAATGAAGAAAAAGGAGTTGTGTATATCAAACCACCGGTAGTAGACAAAAATTAGGATATACATTTTGTAGGGAAACATTTCAAAAACACACCCTAAAAAAAATGTCGACTTGCGCGGAACAGTTTTTCAGATATAAAAAAAAAATGTTAGCACGCACGGTGCTCGTGTCATGCGGTGAAGCCCAACCTCTAATTCAAAATGTGCAATTTCGGGTGGTTCCCTGGAATAAATCTGGCGGTTTGACGTTATCAGAGGCACCAATTTGCCCCCACATAACGTAAAAACATCTTGTCAATGGCTGACTTTGCATTTACAGCGAGCACAATATTTGGGACAAGCACGCGATGCGGAAAAAAACATGCATGAAGTTGAAAACGGAACGCCGTGGCTGATGCTTTTTGTCGTTCACGGTCAGTTATCTCTCAAAACATAAAGCTGAGCTTTATTATCATCTTCTTA